>SZWC01016801.1:17708-27933 GCA_023375785.1 Penium margaritaceum
GGTTAGAATTTGTGTTGGAAGTTGGGTTGGAAGTTGGGTTGGAAGTTGGGTTGGAGGTTGGGATGGAAGCTGGGATGAAAGTTGGGTTGGAAGTTGGGTTCGAAGTTGGGTTGTATGTTGGTGTGGAAGTTGGGTTGGACGTTGCGTTGGAAGTTGGATTGGAAGTTTGGATGGAAGGTGGGATGGAAGTTGGGTGTTAGGTTGGAATTCAAAATGGGATGGATGTCGGGTTGGATGTTGGATTGGAATCTTGGCTGGATGTTGGATTGGAAGTTGGGTTGGATGTTGGGTTGGAAGTTGAGCTGGAAGTTGGTTTGTATGTTGGTTTGGAAGTTGGGTTGGACGTTGCGTTTGAAGTCGGGTTGGAAGCTTGATTTGAAGTTGGGTTGGAAGTTGAGTTGAAAGCTGGGTTCGAAGTTGGGTTGGAAGTTGGGATGGAGTTTGGGATGGAAGTTGGGTTGGAAGTTGGGTTGGACGTTGGGTTAGAAGTTGGGTTGGAAGTTGGGTTGGAAGTTGGTATGCAAATTGGGATGGAAATAGGGATGGAAGTTGGGGCAGAGTTGGGTTGGAAGTTGGATTGGAAGTTGGGTTGGAAGTTGGGTTGGAAGTTGGGTGGAGAGTTGGGTTCGAAGCTGGTTGGGATGCTTGGTTATAAGTTGGATTGGAAATTGGGCTGGAAGTTGGGTTGAAAGTGGGATTGGAAGTGAGGTTGGACGTTGGGTTGGAAGTTGGGCTGGAAGTTGGGATGGAAGTTTTGATGAAAGTTGAGTTGGAAGTTGGGTTGGAAGTTGGTATGGAAGTTGGAGTGAATTTGGGTTGGAATTTTGATTGGAAGTTGGATTGGAATTTGCTTTGAAATTTGGGTTGGAAGTTGGGTTGGAAGTTTGGTTGGAAGTTGGGATGGAAGTTGGGATGGAGTTTGGAATGGATGTTGGGATGGATGTTGGGTTGGAAGTTGGGTTGGAAGTTGGGTCGGGAGTTGGGTTGGAAGGTAGGTTGGAAGTTGGGTTGGAAGTTTGGATGGAAGTTGGGTTGGAAGTTGGGCTGTAAGTTGAGTTGGAAGTTTGGTTGTAAGGTTGTTTGGAAGTTGGGTTGGAAGTTCCGTTGGAATATTGGCTGGAAGTTGGGTTGGAAGCTGTGTTGGAACCTGGAGTGGAAGTTGGATTGGAAGTTGGGATCGAGTTTGGGTTGGAAGTTGGGCTGGAAGTCGGGTTGTAAGTTTGGTTGGAAGTTGGGTCGGAAGTTGGGGTGGAAGTTGGTTTGGAAGTTGGGTTGGAAGTTGGATTGGAAGTTGGGTTGGAAGTTGGGCTGGAAGCTGGGTTCTAAGTTGGATTGGAAGCTGGGTTGGATGCCGGGTTGGATGTTGGGTTGGAATTTGGGCTGCAAGGTTGGGTTGAATGTTGGGTTGGAAGTTGGGTCGCAAGTTGGGTTGAATATTGGGTTGGAACTTGGGTTGGAATTTTGGTTGGAAGTTGGATTGTAAGTTGAGTAGGAATGGACTTGAAGTTGGGTTGGAAGTTGGATTGTATTTGGGATAGAAGTTGGGAAGGAAGCTGGGATGGAAGTTGGGATGGACGTTGAGATGGAAGTTGGGATGGAAGTTGGGTTGGAAGTTGGGTTGGAAGTTGGGTTGGAAGTTGGATTGGAATTTGGGTTGGAACTGTGTTGGAAGCTGGGTTGGAAGTTGGGTTTGAAGCTGGGTTGGAAGCTGCGTTGGATGTTGGGTTGGATTATGCATAGTAATTTGGATGGGAAGTTGGGTTGGGAGTTGGGTTACAAGTTTGGTTGAAAGTTGGGTTGGAAGTTGGGATGGAAGTTGGGATGAAACATGGGCTAGAAGCTGGGTTGGAAGTTTGGTTGGAAGTTGGGTTGGAAGTTGGGTTGGGTGTTTGATTGAAAGTTGTGTTGGAAGTTGGGTTGGAAGTTGGGTTGGAAGTTGGGTTGGAAGTTGGGGTGGAAGTTCGGTTGGAAGTTGAGATTGAAATTGGAATGAGTGCTGGGTTGGAAGTTGGGTTGGAAGTTGGGCTGGGTGTTGGGTTGGAATTTGGGTTGGAAGTTGGATTGGAGGTTGAGTTGGAAGTTGGGTTGGAAGTTGGGTTGGAAGATGGGTTGGAAGTTGGGTTGGAAGTTGGGTTGGAAGTTGGGTTGGAAGTTGGGATGGAAGCTGGGATGGAAGTCGACCTGGAAGTTGGGTTGGATGCTGGGTTGGAAGTTGGGTTGAAAAAGGGATTGGAACTGAGGTTGAACGTTGGGTTGGAAGTTGGGCTGGGAGTTGGGTTGGAAGTTGCGTTGGAAGTTGGGTTGGAATTTGGGTTGGAAGTTGGATTGGAGGTTGAGTTGGAAGTTGGGTTGGAAGTTGGGTTGGAAGATGGGTTGGAAGTTTGGTTGGAAGTTGGGTTGGAAGTTGGATTGGATGTTGAGATGGAAGCTGGGATGGAAGTTGACTTGGAAGTTGGGTTGGATGTTGGGTTGGAAGTTGGGTTGGAGGTTAGGTTGGAAGTTGGATTGGAAGTTGGGTGGAAAGTTGGGTTGGAAGCTGGTTGGGATGCTGGGTTGGAAGTTGGATTGGAATTTGGGTTGGAAGTTGGGTTGAAAAAGGGATTGGAACTGAGGTTGAACGTTGGGTTGGAAGTTGGGTTGGAAGTTGGGATGGAAGTTGGGATGAAAGTTGGGTTGGAAGTTGGGATGGAAGTTGGTATGGAAATTGGATTCGAGGTTGGGTTGGAATTTGGATTGGAAGTTGGTTTGGAATTTGGGTTGGAATTTGGGTTGGAAGTTGGGTTGGAAGCTGGGCTGGAAGTTGGGTTGGATGCTGGGTTGGATTTTGGATAGGAATTTGGATGGGAAGTTGGGTTGGGAGTTGGGTTACAAGTTCGGTTGGAAGTTGAGTTGGAAGTTGGGATGGAAGTTGGGATGAAACATGGGTTGGAAGTTGGGCTGGAAGTTTGGTTGGAAATTGGGTTGGAAGTTGGGTTGGGTGTTTGATTGGAAGTTGTGTTGGAAGTTGGGCCGGAATTTGGGTTGGTAGTTGGGTTGGAAGCTGGGTTGGAAGTTGGGATTGAAATTGGGATGAGTGCTTGGTTGGAAGTTGGGTCGGAAGTTGGGCTGGGTGTTGTGTTGAAATCTGGGTTGGAAGTTGGATTGGAGGTTGGATTGGAAGTTGGATTGGAAGTTGGGCTGGAACCTGGAGCACGGTGGTCAGAAACACAGTGGTGAGAAACACACTGGTCAGAAACACACTGGTCAAAAACGCAGTGATTAGAAACACAGTAGTCAGAAACATATTGGTAAAAAACACAGTGGTCAGACACATAGTGGTCACAAAAAGCGTGGTCAAAAACACAGTGGTCAGCAACTCACTGGTCAGAAACACACTGGTCAGAAGCACACTGGTCAGAAACAGAGTGGTAAGGAAGACAGTGGTGAGAAACAAAGGGGTAAAAACACAGTGGTCAGAAACATGGTGGTCAGAAGCATAGTGGTCAGAAACACATAGGTCGGAAACATAGTGGTCAGAAACACAGTGGTCAGAAAGACAGTGGTCAGAAACAGAGTGGTCAGAAACACAGTGGTCAGAAACACACTGGTCAGAAACACAGTGATGAGAAACACGGTGGTCAGAAACACAGTGGTCAAAAACACAATGGTCAGAAACACAATAATGAGAAAAACATCGGTGAGAAACACTGTGGTCAGAAATACACCGGTCAGAAAAGCAGTGGTCAGAAACACACAGGTCAGAAACAAAGTGGACAAAAACACACTGGTCAGAAATACAGTGGTCAGAAAGACATTGGTAAAAAACACAGTGGTCAGAAACACACCAGTCAGAAACATAGTGGTCAGAAACACAGTGGTGAGAAACACAGTGGTCAGAGACAAGGTGGTAAGAAATAAAGCTGTCAGAAACACGGTGGTCAGAAACACAGTGGTCAGAAACGCAGTGGTCAGAAACACAGTGGTCAGAAACTAAGTGGTCAGAAGTACAGTGGTCAGAAACACACTCGTGAGAAACACACTGGTCAGAAACACACTGGTCAGAAACACAGTGGCTAGAGACACAGTGGTCAGAAACACAGTGGTAAAAAAAACGGGTCAGAAACACAGTGGTCAGAAACTGCGTCGTAAAAAACACAGTGGTCAGAAATACACTGGTCAGAAACACACTGGTCAGAAGCACACTGGTGAGAAACACAGTGGTCAGAAACATAGTGGCCATAAACACATTGGTCAAAAATACAGTGGTCAGAAACAAAGTGGTCAGAAACATAGTGGTCAGAAATACATCGGTCAGAAGCATAGTGGTCAGAAACACAATGGCCAAAAACACGGTTGTCAAAAACAAAGTGGTCAGAAACACAGTCGTCAGAAACACTGTGTTCAGAAACACAGTGGTCAGAAACAAAGCAGTCAGAAACACAGCTGTCAGAAACACACCGGTGAAAAACACACTGATCAGAAACACAGTGGTCAGAAACACAGTGGTAGGAAACACAGTGGATAGAAACACAGTGGTCAGAAACACGCTGGTCAAAAACACATTGGTCAGAAACATACAGGTCAGAAAGAAACACACTGGTCAGAAACACACTGGTCAGAAACACACTGGTCAGAAACACAGTGGTCAGAAACACACCAGTCAAAAACACATTGGTCAGAAACACGCTGGTCAGAAACACAGAGGTCAGAAACGCACTTGTCAGAAACACAGTGGTCAGAAACACAGTGGTCAGAAACAGATTGGTCAGAAACACAGTGCTTTGAAACAGTGTGGGCAGAAACACACTAGTCACAAACACTGTGGTCAGAAACACAGTGGTCAGAAACACAGTGGTCAGAACCACAGTGGTCAGAAACACACTGCTGAGAAAGGCAATGGTCAGTAACAGTGGACTCCTGGAGCTCGGATCAGATCCAAGTAATGAGATCCGGACTCTTGGATCGGGATCTGTCTCCGGATTTGCGGATCTGACTCTTGGATCCATGGATTTGGTGAGCACCCTTAGTTAAAAACACATTGGTCAGAAACATACTGGTCAGAAACACAGCGATCAGAAACACAGTGGTCATAAACACAGTGGTCAGACACACAGTGTTCTGAAACACAGCAGTTAGAAACATAGTGGTCAGAAACACACTGGTCAGGAACACGGTGGTCAGAAACACAGTGGTCAGAAACACACTAGTCAGAAACATTGTGGTGAGAAACACACTGATCAGAAACACAGTGCTTAGAAACACAGTGGTCAGAAACATAGTGGTCGGAAACACAGTATTGAGAAACACAATGGTCAGACACACACTGGTCACAGACACACAAGTCATTAGCACCGTGGTCAGAAACACACTGGTTAGAAACACGCTGGTCAGGAACACAGTAGTCAGAAACACGGTGGTCAGAAACACAGTGGTCAAAAACACACTGGTCAGAGACACGGTGGTCAGAAACACTGTGGTTATAAACACAGTGCTTGGAAACACAATGGCCAGGACCACAGTGGTCGGAAAAAAACTCGTCAGAAACACACTGGTCAGAAACACACTGGTCAGAAACATAGTGGTCAGAAACACAGTGGTCAGACACACAGTGGTCATAAAAATACTGGCCAGAAACACAATGGTGAGGACCACATTGGTCAGAAACACAGTTGTCAGAAACATAGTGGTCAGCAAGACACTGGTTAGAAACACAGTGGTCAGAAACACACTTGTCAGAAACACACTGGTCAGGAACACACTAGTTAGAAACACACGGGTCGGAAACACTTTGGTCAGAAACACACTAGTCAGAAACACTCTGGTCAGAAACAAAGTGTTCTGAAACAAAGTGGTCAGAAACACAGTGGTCAGGAACACGGTGGTCAGCAATACATTTGTCAAAAACAATGTGGTCACTAACACACTGGTCAGAAACACAGTGGTCATATAAATAGTTGTCAGAAACACAGTGGTCAGAAACACAGTTGTCAGAAACACAGAGGTCAGAATCACAGTGGTCAGAATCACAGTGGTCATAAACACAGTGGTCAGAAACACACTGGTCAGAAACACAGTGGTCACAAACACACTAGTCATAAACACAGTGGTCAGAAACACTCTGGTCAGAAATACAGTGGTCAGAAACACACTGGTCAGAAACACAGTTGTCAGAAACACTGTGGTGAGAAACACAGTGGTCAGAAATTCAGTGGTCAGAAACACACCGGTCAGAAACACAGTGGTGAGAACACAGTGGTCAGACGCACAGTTGTCAGAAAAACACCGGTTGGAAACACAGTGGTCAGAAATACACTGGTCAGAAACACACTTGTGAGACACAAAGTGGTCAGAAACACAGTGGTCATAAACACAGTGGTCAGAAACACGGTGGTCAGAAACACACTTGTCAGAAACACAGTTGTCCGAAACACAGTGGTCAGAAACACAGTGGTTAGAAATGCAGTGGTCAGAAACGCACTTGTCAGAATCACAGTGGTCAGAAACACGGTGCTCAGAAACACACTGATCAGAAACACACTGGTCAGAAACAGAGTGGTCAGAAACACGGTGGTCAGAAACACAGTGGTCACAAACAGACTGGCCAAACACACATTGGTCAGAAACACATTGGTCAGAACCGCAGTGGTCAGAAACGCACTGGTCACAAACACGCTGGTCAGAAACATACTGGTCGGAAACACAGTGGTCAGAAACACAGTGGTGAGAAACACATTGGTCAGAAACACACTGGTCAGAAACACAGTGGTCAAAAACACAGTGGTCAGAAACACAGTGGTCAGAAACATAGTGGTCAGAAACATGGTGGTCAAAAACACAATGGTCAGAAACACGGTGGTTAGAAACACGGTGGTTAGAAACGCTGTTGTCAGAAACGCACTGGTCAGAAACACAGTGGTCAGAAAAACACTGGTCAGAAACACAGTGGTCAGAAACACAGTGGTCAGAAAGACACTGCCCAGAAACACAGTGGTCATAAACAAAGTGGTCATAAACACATTGGTCGGGAACACAGTGGTAAGAGACTCACTGGTTAGAAACACAGTGGTTATAAACACACCGGTCAAAAATACCTTGCTCAGAAACACACTGGTCACAACCACAGTGGTCAGAAATACACTGTTCAGAAACACACTGGTTGGCGACACGGTGGTCAGAAACACACTGTTGAGAAAGACACTGGTCAGAAAAACAGTGGTCAGAAAGACACTGGTCAGAAACACGGTGGTCATAAACACAGTGGTTAGAAACACACTGGTCAGAACCACAGTTTTCAGAAACACGGTGGTCAGGACTACAGTGGTCAGAAACACAGTAGTCTGAAACACAGTGGTCAGAAACACGGTGGTCAGAAACACACTGGCCAGAAACACAATGGTCAGAAGCACACTTGTCAGGAATACACTCGTCTGAAACACCGTGGTCAGAAACACAGTGGTCAGAAACACATTGTTCAGAAACACGTGTCGGAAACAAAGTGGTCAGAAACATGGTGGTCATAAAGTCAGTGGTCATAAACACAGTGGTTAGAAACACCCTGGTCAGAAACACATTGGTCAAAAAGACCAATGTGTTTCTGCACTACTTGCGTGGCCTGCTGCACATCCTTCATGTTGCTTGGCTCTTCCTCCAGCGTCACCCGGCCGTTTTCAAGCGCCTCGAGCTCCTTGTCAATGGTGTCCTGGTCTCCATGATCAGGCAGGAGTGCCATGACGTCGGTGTTCCATGCCTCTACGATCTTCTCGTCGCCGTCGAACTTGTGTCCAAAATGTTGCGGGTGGCAACGAAGTGCTGCGGCATACACTAGACAAGACATTTGATTAGTCTAGTGATAGGACACCCGCCCAGCCACAAACTGCACTCATTCCGGGTTGCACTTCGCACGGCGACTGCCCTGGGACACTCCCAAAGCATTGATAGATTCAGTCGTGTCAAGCAGAGTCTAAAAAACAATCCCTGCAGTCCCTCCGGAGCTGTCTGCCTTACAAATGGCAAGCACAATAGGAAGCATGAGCTTGACCATGGCCTTGACCTGCACCCACAACACCCCCATCTTCACTATTTTGCGCACCTCCTTTTTTGCTTGCCACCCAGCATCCTTGCCGACACTGCCAAAGTCAGTCCACCTTGTGCTGGTCTCAATCTTGACAAGGATGTCACGTGGCTTCAGCAATCTCTCAATCATTTTGTGCACAGATCCAAAGCGGATATCACAGGCAGGCAACAGTACCAAACCACCCTCTGTCTTTAGCCATGATCTGAAAAGGTCTTTGTTCCTGAAGAATGACACGAACCTATCAGCATTGCTAATAAGATTGCCTCCCCATTCTGTCTTCGCAACATCCTTCAGCACCAAATCCAAGGAGTGGGCCACGCGGTGGCTAAAAAACATCGTCGGGTACTTGTTACTTAGCTCAACATAAGCCTTTTGTTTGTTGACGCATTGTCGGTGATGATCATGATGACCTTTTCAACTCCCACCTCGACGATGGCGTGGTGGATCACTACAGCAACGTGGTTGGCATTTATGATGACGCCACTTGCATCCCTTGAGAAGAGGTGGGCCACCCCCTCCGCGTTGAGGGCCATGGCGGAGTAAGTGGGCCGGATCTGGATGTCGGACCACTTGTCCACTCCGAGTGTCACCCCGAAAATGTCCCAACTAGCGTGTAGTGGTGCTTCCAATGCCTCCGTCTCTTTGTCTAGTACTGGGAGGAGCTCGCCTGTCACCCGGTCCTTGGCAGGCAGCCTGAAGCTGGGGGTAGTTTTGCGTGCGTCCTCAAATAGCTCCAGCACCACGTCGTCATGACAAAAGGAGATGGGCAACGCGTTTTTTGCCATAATCTGGACTATGGTCTTTTGGCACTGAGCGTTGTTGGCGTTTTACATGTGCTCGGACATGAGGGATTGACACGTTGTGTTTATGGATGCAGCATCCACTAGAGAGATGCTGCGGAGGGAGGCTAGGATGGTTGCTCGAGTGTGAACAGCTGCTGGAACAAAAGGAGTTTGGTCGGCTCCATCGGGGGTACTGCTGGATGCAGTTGCTCCATGAAGTGCGCGAAGCTCCCGATGCTTGCGCTCGGCCACGAGCTTAGCCCAGTCCACTAGGCTAGAAGTTGTGCCCCATGCCTCACCATGCCCTTTGTACGGCTTTTCGTCAATGGGCACCCAGCCATCAGGGGGCAGTGGTAATAGGGGGAGACCGCGTATAGCTCTGGCTGTAGCAGGAACCACCTTGCACTTGGCTATGTTGGAGATAGCTGCCCCAAAGTGCCCTCGCATGCGGTCTGAACCGCCTGAGCCAATTTTCTCGCAGGGCCCACACTGCCATGCGAGATAGCCCCCAGCGGTAGGGACAGGTCTGAAGAATTTGCTGAGTGCACGGATGAGGAAGTCTCCAGCCAGACCCGGTTGTCTAGCGGAGGGAGTGCTATTGGTGGCATGCTTGGCCTTGCCCAAGATATTCGACACGCTGACCCAAAGGCAGACTGCATAGTCTCAATGACTACCAAATCCCCTCACCCGCAAGGACAGAATGGAACCGCATGAGGCGGCTCATATCCTCTCCTCGTCCAGGGTGGCATGACATGTCATGCATTGCCGAGGTTTTTTGTGCATTGTTCTTGGTGGAAGAAGCGCCGCAAAGTGTCACATGGGTCTGCTGTCTTGCTTCAACACAACCTGCACGCATCATGCACACGAGAAGCACGCCAAAACCGTAAAGTGCATGGCTGGGTCCATCATAGCCAGCCATCCATCCAACGAGGCACATATCTCACCCTCTTGCGTGGCTGTCGCCTTGGCAAGAACCACAGCAAAAATGGCCATACGGGTGCCAAAGCCAAAATGCACACGCGATACTTGATCTGAAATGACCAAAAAAAAAAAAAAAACCCAAGCATTGTCCAAGTTGGCCATAACCCATATGAGGTCATCCCAGAGCCTGGGAGAAAAAGGGGGGTCAAGTAAAGTCAACGTCGACGTCGTCTTTGATCGACTTTGCGACTCCGACTTAACCCCCTAAAGTCGGAAGTCGAAGTAAACATGGACGATGACCAACCAAAGTAGGCATATGTCACTGACCATGACCACATAATGTCACTATGTATGGTAAATGTTGACAACTCATAACACGAGACACAAGTGGTCAGAGTGGAAGACAATGGTTTGTGAGTACTTGTTATCAAGTAGCAAGTACGAATACCTTCAATATGTAGTGGCACAG
>SZWC01016801.1:44786-59011 GCA_023375785.1 Penium margaritaceum
TTAATTCGCGAGTCCGAGTCGATTCTGTTCTCTAGACTCGGACTCGCGAGTCCTGAACTGGACTCGGACTCGCAAATTTTATTCGCAAGTCCTAGCTTTTGGCTTACAGGCTTAAAGTCGGGTCACAGAAACCAAAGCCAGGTCACAGAGACCAAGCTGGTCACAGAATCCAAAGCCGGGTCACACAAACCAAAGTCGGGCCACGGAAATCAAAGCCGGGTCATAGAAACCGAAACCAGGTCACAATAACCAAAGCTGGGTCACAGAAACCAAAGCAGGGTCACTGAAACCAAGGCCGATAAACAAAAACGAAAGTCGGCTCACATAAACCAAAGCCGGGCCACAAAAACCAAAGGCGGGTCACAGAAACACAAGTCGGGTCATAGAAACTAAAGCTGGGTCACATAAACCAAAGCCGGGTCACACAGAGCCGGGTCACAGAAGCCAAAGCCGGGTCATACAAAGGAAAGTTGGGGCACAACAACCAAAGCCGGGTCAGAGAAACCAAAGCCAGCTCACATAAACCAAAGCCATGTCACACAAACCAAAGCCGGGTCACAGAAATCAAAGCTGGTCATAGAAAGCAAAGGTGGGTCATAGAAACAAAAGCCGGGTCATATAAACCAAAGACGGGTCACATAAACCAAAGCCAGGTCAAAGAAACCAAGGCTGGATAAACCAAAGCCGGATCACAGAAACCAAAACTGGGCCACGGAAACGAAAGCCGGGTCAAAGAAACGAAAGCCGGGTCACAGAACTGAAAGCCATGTCACATAAACCAAAGCAGGTTCACATAAAACCAAAGCCGGGTCACAGAAACCAAAGCCAAGTCACAGCAACTAAAGCCGGGTCACATGAATCAAAGCCGAGTCACGGAAAACAAAGCCGGGTCACACAAACCAAAGTCGGGTCACAGAAACCAAAGCTGGTTCACAGAAACCAGAGCCGGATCAAATAAACCAAAGTCGCGTCACAGAAACCAAAGCCGGGTCACAGAAACCAAGGCCCGGTCATAGAAACCGAATCCGGGTCACATAAACCAAAGCCGGGTTGCACAATCCAAAGCCGGATCACAGAAACCAAAGCCGGGTCACAACAACCAAAGCCAGGTCACATAACCAAAGCTGGGTCACAGAAACCAAAGCCAGGTCATGTAAACCAAAGCAAGGTCACAAAAACCAAGCGGGGTCACAGTAACCATAGCCGGCTCACAGGAACTAAAGCCAGGTCAACGAAACCAAAGCCGGGTCCCAGAAACGAATGCCGGGTCACATAAACCAGATCCGGGTCAGAGATCCCAAAGCCGGGTCAAAGAAACCAAAGCCGGGTAAAAGAAACCAAAGCCGGGTCACAGAAACCAAAGCCGGGTCACAGAAACCAACGCCGTGTCATATAAACCAAAGCCGGATCACTGAAACCAAGCTGGGTCAATAATCCAAAGCCGGAGCACAGAAACCAAAGCCCGGTTATAGAAACCAAATCGGGTCATAGAAACCAAAGCCGGGTCACATAATCCAAAGCCAGATCAGAGAAACCAAAGCCGGGTCACAACAACCAAAGCCAGGTCACAGAACCAAAGCCGGGTCAGAGAAACCAAAGCCAGGTCACGTAAACCAAAGCAAGGTCACAAAAACCAAGCCGGGTCACAATAACCAAACCCAGCTCACAAGAAGACGAGCCAGGTCAAAGAAACCAAAGCCGGGTCACAGAAACCAAAGCCGGGTCATAGCAACCAGAGCGGGGTCAAAGATACTGAAGCCGGGTCACAAAAATCAAGCCGGGTCACAGAAACTAGAGCCGGGTGAGAGAAACCAAAGCCGTGTCACATTAACCAAAGCCGGGTCACAGAAACAAAAGCCGGGTCACATAATCCAAAGCCAGGTCACTGAAACCAAAACCGGGTCACAGAAATCAAAGCCATGCAACAGAAACCAAAGCTGGGTCACAAAAACCAAAGCCATGCAACAGAAACCAAAGCTGGGTCACTTAAACCAAAGCCAGGTCACATAAACCAAAGCAGGGTCAAACAAACCAAAGCCAGATCACTGAAACCAAAGCCGGATCACAGAAAGCATAGCCGGATCATAGAAAGCCGGATCACGAAAGCCAAAGCCGGGTCACAGAAGCCAAAGCAGGGTTACAAGAACCAAAGCCAGGTCACAGGAACCAAAAACGGTCCCATAAACCAAAGCCGGGTCACAGAAACCAATGACAAGTCACAGAAAGAAAAGTTGGGTCTCATGAACCAAAGCCGGGTCACAAAAACCAAAGCCAGGTCACATCAACCAAAGCCGGGTCACAACAACGAAAGCCGGGTCATCAAAACAAAAGACGGGTCGCATAAACCAAAGCTGGGTCAAAGAGACCAGAGCTGGATAAAAGAAAGCCGGTACACAGAAACCAAAGCTGGACCAAAGAAACCAAAGCTGGGTCAGATTAGCCAAAGCCGGGGTACAGGAACCAAAGCCGGGTCACAAAAACCAAAGCGGAGTCACACAAACCAAATCTGGGTCAGATAAACCAAAGCCGGGTCACAGAAACCAAAGCCGGGTCACAAAAACCAAAACCGGGTCACAAACCCAAAGTCTGGTCATAGAAACCAAGCCGGGTCACAGAAACCAAAGCCGGGTCACAGAAACCAAAGCCGGGTCATGTAAACCAACGCCCGGTCACAATAACCAAAGCCGGGTGACAGAAACCTCAGCCGGTCACATAAACCAAAGCCGGGTCATGTAAACCAACGCCCGGTCACAATACCCAAAGCCGGGTGACAGAAACCTCAGCCGGTCACATAAACCAAAGCCGGGTCATAGAAACCAAAGCCAGGTCACAGAAACCAAAGCCGGGTCACAGAAACCAAAGCAGGGTCACAGTAACCAAAGCCAGGTTACACAAAGCCGGGTCACAAATGCCAAAGCCGGGTCACAGAAACCAATGCCGGGTCTCAGAAACAAAAGCCGGGTCACAGGAACCAAAGTTGGGTCACAGAAACCAAAGCCGGGTCATACAAAGCAAAGCCGGGTCACAGAAACGAAAGCTGAGTAATATGAATTAAAGAGGCCATAGGAACCAAGGCCGGATCCAAGAAACCAAAGCTGGATAACCCAAAGCCGGATCACAAAAACCAAAGTTGGGCCATACAAACAAAAGCCGGGTCACAGAAACCAAAGCCGGGTCACAGAAATCAAAGCCGGGTCACAGAAACCAAAGCAGGGTCACAATAACAAAGCCGGGACACAGAAACCAAAGCCGGGTCACAACAACCAAAGCCGGGTCACAGAAACCAAAGCCGGGTCACATAAAACAAAGCCAGGACACAGAAAGCAAAGTTGGGTCACGCGAACAAAAGCCGGGTCACAAAAACCAAAGCCAGGTGAGAGAAACGAAAGCAGGGTCAAGGAAACCAATTCCGGTTCACAGAAATCAAAGACGGATCAGAGAAAGCAAATTTGAGTAACGGAAACCAACGCCGGGTCACAAAAACCAAAGCCAAGTCACAGAAACCAAAGCCGGGTCACACAAACCGAATCGGGGTCACTTAAACCAAAGCCGGGTCACATAAACCAAAGCCGGGTCTCAGAAACCAAAGGCGGTTCACAAAAACCAATGTCGGGTCACAAAACCAAAGCCGGGTGAACAACCCAAATCCGGGTCACAAAAACCAAAGCCGGGTCACAGAAACCAATGCCCGGTCTCACAATCCAAAGCCGGATCACAGAAACCAAAGCCGGGTCACATCAACCAAAGCCAGGTCACATAAACCAAAGCCGCATCACAGAAACCAAAGCCGGGTCACATAAAAAAAGCCGGGTCACAGGCACCAAAGCCGGGTCACATAAACCAAAGCCGGGTCACAGACACCAAAGCCGGGTCACAAAAACCAAAGCGGAGTCACACAAACAAAATCTGGGTCAGATAAACCAAAGCCGGGTCACAGAAACCAAAGCCGGGTCACATAAACCAAAGCCGGGTCACAGAAGCAAAAGGCGGGTCACATAAACCAAAGCCGCATCACAGAAACCAGAGCCGGGTCACATAAAGAAAGCCGGGTCACAGGCACCAAAGCCGGGTCACATAAACCAAAGCCGGGTCACAGACACCAAAGCCTGGTCACAAAAACCAAAGCCGGGTCACATAAACAAGAACCGGGTCACATCAACGACAGCCAAGTCACAGAAACCAAAGCCGGATCACATAAACCAAAACCGGGTCACAGAAACCAAAACCAGGTCACATAAACCAAAGCCGGGTCACATATACGAAAGCTCGGTCACAGAAACCAAAACCATGTCACAGATACCAAACCGGAGTCACAAAAACCAAATCCGGGTCACATAAACCAAAGCAGGGTAACAAAAACCAAAGCCGGATCACAAAAACCAAAGCCATTTCACATAAACCAAAGCCGGTTCACAGAAACAAATGCCGGGTTACGGAAACCAAAGCTGGGTTACAGAAAAAAAGCTGGGTCCCAGACACCAAAGTCGGGTCACAGAAACCAAAGCCGGATCAGATGAACCAAAGCCAGATCACACAAACCAAGGCCCGGTAACAAAACTCAAAGCCGGGTCACATAAACATAAGCCACGTCACAGAAACCAAAGCCGGGTCCCACAAACCAAAGCAGGGTCACATAAACCAAAGCCTGGCAACAAAAACCAAAGGCAAGTCACAAAAACAACAGTCGGGTCACAGAAACCAAAGCCGGGTCACAGCAACCAAAGACAGTTCACAGAAACCAGAGCCGAGTCACAGAAAACAAAGCGGGTCACAGAAAGCAAAGCCGGGTCACACAAACAGTAGCCGGGTCACAAAAACCAAAGCCAGGTCAGAGAAACAAAAACCGGGTCACAGAAGCCAAACCCGGTTCACAGAAACCAAAGCCGGGTCACAGAGACCAAAGCCGGCTGACAGAAACCAAAGCTGGGTCACAGAAACCAAAGCCAGATCACAGCAACCAACGCTGGGTCACACAAAGCAAAGCCGGGTCACAGAAAGCAAAGCCGGATCACTGAAATAAAAGCCGGATCACAGAAACCAAAGCCAGGCCACTGAAACCAAAGCCGAGTAACAGAAACCAAAGCCGGGTCACAGAAACCAAAGCCGGGTCACAGAAACCAAAGCCGGGTCATTGAACCCAAAGCCAGCTCACAGAAACCAAAGCCGGGTCACAGCAACCAAAGTCGGGTCACAGAAACCAAAGCCAGATCACAAAAACAAAAGCCGAGTCACAGAAACCAAAGCCGGGTCATTGAACCCAAAGCCAGCTCACAGAAACCAAAGCCGGGTCACAGCAACCAAAGTCGGGTCACAGAAACCAAAGCCAGATCACAAAAACAAAAGCCGAGTCACAGAAAACAAAGCCGGGTCACAAAAAGCAAAGCCGGGTCATACAAACCAAAGCCGCGTCACAGAAACCAAAGCTAGGTCAGGGATACCAAAGCCGGGGCACGGAAACCAAAGCCGGGTATCAGGAATCGAAGCCAGGTCAAAGAAGCCAAAGCTTGGTCACACAAACGAAAACCAGGTCACAAAAACAAAGCCGGGTCACAAAAACCAAAGCCGGGTCTCAAAAGCCAAAGCCGGGTCACAAAAACCAAAGACGGGATACATAAACCAACGCCGGGTCACAGGAACCAAAGCCGGGTCACAGAAACCGAAGCCGGGTCACAGAAACCAAAGCCGAGTCACAGAAACCAAAGCCAGGTCATTGGAACCAATGCCAGGTCACAGAAACCAAAGCCGGGTCACAGCAACCAAAGTCGGGTCACATAAACCAAAGCCGGATCACAGAAACAAAAGCCGAGTCACAGAAAAAAAGCCGGGTCACTGAAAGCAAAGCCGGGTCACAGCAACCAAAGTCGGGTCACATAAACCAAAGCCGGATCACAGAAACAAAAGCCGAGTCACAGAAAAAAAGCCGGGTCACTGAAAGCAAAGCCGGGTCATACAATCAGAAGCCGGGTCACAGAAACCAAAGCCATGTCACAGATACCAAAGCCGGATCACAGAAACCAAAGCCGGGTCACAGAAACCAAAGCCGGGTTACAGAAGCCAAAGCCGGGTCACACAAACGAAAACCGGGTCACAAAAACAAAGCCGGGTCACACAAACCAAAGCCGGGTCTCAAAAACCAAAGCCGGGTCAAAGAAACCAAAGACGGGAAACAGAAACCAACGTCAGGTCACAAAAACCAAAGCCTGGTCACAGAAACCAAAGCCAGGTCACCGAAACCAAAACTGGGTCATAGGAACCAAAGCCGGGTCAGAGAAAGGAAAGCCAGGTCATAGAAACCAACGATGGGGCACAAAATCCAAAGCCGGGTCAAATAAACCAAAGCTGGATAAACCAAAGCCGGATCATAGAAACCAAAGCTGGGTCACAGAAACGAAAGCCGTGTCATATAAACCAGAGCCGGGTCACATAAACCAAAGCCGGGTCACATAAACCAAAGCTGGGTCATACAAGCCAAAGCTGGGGCACTGAAACCAAAGCCGGGTCACATAAACCAAAGCCGGGTCACACGAACGTAGGCCGGGCCTACTTGCGTCCCACTTGTGCCCTTCTTGCGCCCTAGTTACACCCTCGTTGCGCCCTAGTTGCGCCCTAGTTGCGCACTAGTTGCGCCGTAGTTGCGCCCTAGTTACGCCCTAGTTGTGCCCTAGTTGCGCCCTAGTTGCGTCGTAGTTGCGCCCTAGTTGCGCCCTAGTCCCGCCCTAGTCGCGCCCTAGTTGCGCCCTAGTTGCGCCCTACTTGCACCCTATTTGCGCCCTTATTACACTCTACTTGCGCCCTATTGGCACCCTATTTGCGCCCTGGTTATGCCTTAGTTGGGCAGTAGTTACACCCTAGTTGTGCCCTAGTTGCGTCCTAGTTGCGTCCTACTTGTGCCCTACTTCTGTGCTAGTTGCGCCTTAGTTGCACCTTAGTTGCGCCCAACGTACACACTAGTTACACCCTAGTTGCACCCTAGTTGCTCCCTCGTTGTGCCCTAGTTGTGCCCTAGTTGCGCCCTGGTTGTGCCGCGGTTGGGCCCTAGTTACACCCCAGTTGCGCCCTGGCTGCGCCTAGGTTGCCCTCTGGTTGCGCCCTAGTTGCGCCCAAGTCCCACCCTATTCGCGCCCTAGTTGCGCCCTAGTTGCGCCCTGGTTGCACCCTCGTTGCACCCTAGTTGCGCCCTAGTTGCGCCCTAGTTGCACCCTAGTTGTGCCCTGGTTGCGTCCTAGTTGAGCCCTACTTGCACCCTAGTTGCGCCCTTCTTGCGCCCTACTGGCGCCTACTTGCACCCTAGTTGCGCCTCAGTTGAAGGTCATTGTCCTTGCTGGTTGATACCTGGTGTTCCCAAACAATTGTTTCCCCCTATGACTATTTGTGACTTGTATTATGAGTTGTCAACGTTGACCGCACACAGCGGATTTCTTTGGTCAAAGGCAGTACATATGCCTACTTTGGTTGGTCATTGTGCATGGTAGACACACCGTGCTACTACTAATGGAAGGGCTGTTTACATGAAATCTGCCGCGCACGCAAATCTTCCGCAAGGGAGACCGAGTCATGGACTTCCGCGATGGAGTTGAGGCGAGTGAGGGGTGTTCTTTGGGCAAGAGGAGAGAGTCGCAGTTGATCCTCATGGTGGAGGGGCGGAATGGGCATCTTTCTGGGCTTGTGTGGGGCTGTTTATAGGTGTGGGGAAGGCTGGAATTGTGCCTGGGGGTAGACCCGCGGAATTGGGTGTTCAGTGACAATGGTTCACATTTGGGGTTCCGCGGAAGAGGCAAAATGAGGGCAGGGGGTGTGTCTGCGGATTAGGCATGTTGGGAGGGGAATTTTGGTGACTTTGGGGTCCGCGGAAGGCCTCGAAACATGGTGCAAGGTTCAGCCGCGGATTTGGGTTGTTTCGGATGCTATCGGAGCAAGTTTTGGGTGCGCGGAGGGCGTGAGAAAGTGCCATGATGGTCAGGAGCGGAATGGGCATGTTTGGGAGAGTGTTTTGTGGCTAAGGTGAGGAGGAAGTGCCGCGGAATGGTGCTGGGTGCCTAATCCGCGGAATTGCCTTGCCAGTAACAACAGAGGGGCGAGTTACAGTGCCGCGGAGGAGGCGGAAAGTTGCCATAATGTGGACCCGCGGATTTGCCACATTTCTGATGGAGTTGGAGTCACTTGTGTGGACAAAAGGGGTGCGGAANTTGGGAGGGGAATTTGGGTGACTTTGGGGTCCGCGGAAGGCCTCGAAACATGGTGCAAGGTTCAGCCGCGGATTTGGGTTGTTTGGGATGCTATCGGAGCAAGTTTTGGGTGCGCGGAGGGCGTGAGAAAGTGCCATGATGGTCAGGAGCGGAATGGGCATGTTTGGGAGAGTGTTTTGTGGCTAAGGTGAGGAGGAAGTGCCGCGGAATGGTGCTGGGTGCCTAATCCTCGGAATTGCCTTGCCAGTAACAACAGAGGGGCGAGTTACAGTGTCGCGGAGGAGGCGGAAAGATGCCATAATGTGGACCCGCGGATTTGCCACATTTCTGATGGAGTTGGAGTCACTTGTGTGGACAAAAGGGGTGCGGAAAGAGGCCTCCATGTGTATCCGCGGATTTGATGTTTAGAGGAGAGATGTGTGAGGGCGGAACAAGAGGCACAAGTGTTACGGACAAAGGGAAGGGTCACACAAGGTGCGGAAGTGTTGTACAAGACGCGGGAAGACAACCGGACCAAGAATGGCGGGAACCACAAGGCGCGAAGACCACGAAGTGGCGGGAGGCGGTGCGACAAGCAAGGAGGAAGAAATGGCGGAACTTGTTTCGTGGATGGGAATAAATTAGTGGTGGTAGTGGGTGTGAATGCAAAGGGGGCCGCGGCGCGGCGGGGAAGGGTGTCGCGGACTATATAATGGGCTTAGTTGCATCAGTGTGGTGTGGACTTGAGTTGGATTCAGGCTTGTGGACTTGTGTTCAGTTGTCATGAGTTAATCAAGCTCATTACCTCACAACCTTACCTCACTCTCTCCTTCTTCTGAGCACTCTGTCACAATGGATTCCGCAAGTGAATACGAGGACTCCGACGATGACAAAAGGTGTTCCGCGGAACCACTCACAAGACTGGCCCGATGCAAGTGAAGAGCGCGGAAGAGTGCCCAAGTGACCGCGGAAGTGGATGGGTGGCCCTTAGACAACTCTCAAGAGAGCGGAAGGAAGGATATTGGGCCTCCGCCGCGTGATTTCTGTGTCTATGTCTTGGTTCCGCGGATTTGCCATGTTGTATGCTTGAGAGCAGTGATGGATTCCGCAATAGGGGTGTCGCCAAAGTGACTAAGGGGTGGGACTGCGGAATGGGCCTGTTTTGGGGGTGTAGAGGATGCGAAATCCGTGGAATAGGGGCTGCAAAAGTGGGCCATGTGTGTATCAGCGGAATTGCCATGCTAGAGGCATTGGGGGGAAGCCAAATCCGCGAAATATGGGTGTTCTGGGCAGGGGTGATGGAGTTCCGCGGAATTGCCATGTCAGAGGGGTGGTGTGATGTGAGGAAAGACCACTTGTGAGTGATCCATTGTGATATCATGTCATGGTGAATGTGGGATGAAGTCTTATCCAATGCGGAAGGAGGAGATGTGCGGAGGACAACATGGAAGGCGCGGAAGTGAACTAACATCGCGGAACAACGACAAGCGCGGCAAAAAAAGGGCCAATAAGGGCGCTGTACTTGCTAGTTGAGAACTGACAATCCCTGACCATTGTTTCCCCCTCTGACCGTTTGTGCCTCGTGTCGTGGTTGGTAAACGCTGACCACCCATGTTGAAATTCCTTGGTCATGTTGAGCGACATATTCTTAGTTTGGTTGTTTGGTGTGCATAGTAGACACACTGTGCCTCTACCTCTTGAAGTAATTTGTCCTTTCTCATGCATGCATAGGGTTCCCAAACCATTGTCTCTCCCTCTGACCATTTGTGACTCGTGTTATGCGTTCTCAACGTTGACCACGCATACTGGAATTCTTCCGTCATAGTCAGTGACGTATTCATGCTTTCGCTGGTCACTGTGCACGCTAGCCAAACCGTGCCACTTCTTGTTGAAGTTCCTCGTACGTGCTAGTTGACAACTAATGTTCCCAACCCATTGTTTCCCCCTTTGACCATTTGTGACTCCTGTTATGAGTTTTCAATATTGACCACACACGGTGAAATTCCTTTGGCCATGGTTAAAGACATATGCCTATGTAGGTTTGTCAATGTACATGGTTACCACGCGGTGTCACTACATGCTAAACGTATGTGTGCTTTCTAGCTAATAAGTAGTGTTCCCAAACCATTGCTACCCCCCTTTGACTATTTGTGACTCGTGTTATGAGCTGTCAAAGTTCACCACACTTAGTGACATTGTTTGGTCATGGTCAGTGACATATGCCTACTTTGGTTGGTCATCGTGCCTGGCATCCATACCGTGCCACAACTTGTTGAAGGTCCTTGTGCTTGCTAGTTGATACCTGATGTTCCCAGATCATTGTTTCCCACTCTGACCATTTGTGATCCGTATTATGAGTTGTCAACGCTGTCCACACACAGTGAATTTCTTTGGTCAAAGGCAGTACATATGCCTTCTTTGGTCGGCCATTGTGCATGGTAGCCACACTGTGCTTATACTGATTGAAGATTGCTGTACTTGCTAGTTGAGGACTGATCTTTCCAGACAATTGTTTCCCACTTTGACCGTTTGTGACTCGTGGTATGGTTGGTGAATGTTGACCACCCATGTTGAAATTCTTTGTTCATGGACAGTGACATATCCCTACTTTGGTTGTTTGGTGTGCATAGTATCCACGCCGTGCCAGTACATATTGAATTTCTTTGTCATTTAAAGTCAATACATAGGGTTCATAAACCATTGTCTCGCCCTCTGACCATTTGTGACGTGTTATGAGTTTTCAATGTTGACCACACATGGTGGACTTCTTTGGTCATAGTCAATGACATATGCATAATTTGGTTGGTCACTGTGCACGCTAGCCACTTCGTGCCACTACTTGTTGAAAGTATAACTACTTGCTAGATGATAACTAGTGTTCCCAACCCAATGTTTCCCCCTCTGACCATTTGTGACTCATGTTGTGCGTTTTCAATGTTGACCACATACTGTGAATTTCTGTTGGTCATGGTTAGTGACATATGCCTACTTTGGTTTGTCCCTGTGTATGGTTACCATGCAGTGTCACTACGTATTGAAGGTCTCTGTGCTTTCTTGTTGAAAACTAGTGTTCCCAAAACCTTGTTACGCTCTCCGAATACATGTGGCACGTGTTGTGAGTTGTCAACGTTGACCACATGAAGTGAAATTCATTGTTCATGGTTAGTGACATATGCGTACTTTGGTTGGTCACTGTGCATTGTAGCCACACTGTGCTACTATATATTGAAGGTATGTGTACTTGCTAGTCGATAACTAGTACTCACAAGCCATTCTATTCCAGCCTGACCATTTGTGACTCGTGTGATGAATTGTCAAAGTTTACCACACACGGTGACATTCTTTGGTCATGGTCAGTGATTTATGCATACCTTGGTTGGTCATTGTGCATGGTACCCACACCGTACCACAACATATTGTAGCACATTGTGCTTGCTATTTGATACTTGGTGTTCCCAAATCATTGTTTCCCCCTCTGAACTTGTGTGACTCGTATTGTGAGTTGTCGATGTTGACCAAACACAACGGATTTCTTTCGTCAAAGGCAGAACATATGCCTAATTTGGTTGGTCATTGTGCATGGTACCCACACCGTACTACTACTGACTGAAGGTCGTTGTACTTGCTATTTGAGAACTGATACCCCAACCCATTGTTTCCTCCCCTGACTATGTGTGACTCATGTTATGGTTGATGAACATTGACCACCCATATTGAAATTCTCTGGTCATGTTGACATATGCCCAGTTTGGATGTTTGGTGTGCGTATTAGCCACCTTGTACCACTATGTATTCAAGTTATTTGTCCTTTCCAGTCCATGCATAGGGTTCCCAAACCATTGTCTCTCCCTCTGACCATTCGTGTCTCTCCTTATGAGTTGTCAATGTTGACCACACATAGCGGACTTCTTTGGTCATAGTCCATGACGTATACATCCTTTTTTTGGTCAGTGTGTACGCTAGCCAAACCGTGCCACTACTTGTTGAAGTTATTCGCACTTGCGAGTTGTTAACTAGTGTTCCTAACCCATTGTTTCCCCCTCAGACCATTTGTGACTCATGTGACGAGTTTTCAACGTTGGCCACACACTGTGAAAATCGTTTGGTCATGGTTAGTGACATATGCCTATTTTGGTTTGTCACTATTCATGGTTACCACGCCACGTCACTACGTATTAAAAGTCTGTGTACTTTCTAGTCAGTGGCTAGTGTTCCCAGTGTTAATGATGTTTCGTTCATCCACCGGACAACGAGAGAAAGGGGAGCCGGAACCCGGGTTCAAGGAGGAAAATGAAAAAGGGGAGACCGGCGGATCATCCAACGACCGCTCGGGCGAGAGAAAGAGATTATCGAGAGGGCAGTTCAACTCCGGGAAGCGACGAGGCGCAGGGGAGATATTGCGGCGGGCGGTGTGAACCAACCCAACCCTACCGAGAAGGAGAGGAGTGCGGCCCGAGGCTAGTTTGATGGGAGCGGAGCCGCGTCCAAACCTTGAAGATAGGAGCGGCATTCGAAGCGCCTTATCCAAAGGCGTTTTGATGTGCGAGCCGCGAAGTGGGGGTTGGAGAGTGAGAGGAGATCAGGGAAGAGGCGCCGTGAGGAGGGGATAAAAAGAGGAAGGATGAGAAAAAGGAGGCTGCTGATCAGATAAACTGCTGACGCGAGCCGACGAAAAACTGCTCCTCTGCTAGGACACGGACCAAGGCAGTGCCTTCCGAACCTCCCAGCCCACGACTCCAAGGCCCCGCGGCTCACGAGCGGGTCACGCCACGGGTCGCCCGTCTGACGCGAAGACGGGAGGCTTGTCCTGCGACCATCGCTGAGACCGAGAGATTGCTGCCCCTCGGTTCGAGCGTACCATCGAGCGGGATCCGCGCTGCGTCGCGGCGGTGCGGGTGTGGGCGTGCGTGCCGACTTCGAGTGGGAAGGCCGCTTCCCGAGGAGCACGTCGCGGAGCCGTCATGGCCTGGCCCTGAGTTTCCCCGAGAGCACCAACCACCGCGCTCGAGGCGCGTCCCGTGGGACTCTCCGGTGACCTTCTACGCCATCTGCAGTTGCTGCAATGTCCCGCACCGGCTCGGAGCACGGACGATCCTCGGAGTGATGCAGTGGGCGCACCACCCGGCAGGCGGAGCCCTGGANACGAGCCACACCGCGTGGAGAGTTGGCAGGAGGTCGCGCGGGACGTCGGATTACGCGCAGCAGAGGCGGCCGAAGAGCGAGCAGAGGCTTTCCGAGCCTACCGCCGCTATCAGCGAGAGTTGGCCCGCCTACAGACGGAGGAGCCGATTCGTTTGTTGTCTCGTGCAGGTCGCCGCAGTGCTGGGCCATTGGAGTTGCGTCGCGCCGCTCCAAGGCTGGTCGACGAGGTCGTTGGGCACCGCACGGTGCTCATGCAGGAGCCGTCAACCGCTGACAATCCGGAGACTCGGGAAGCTTACGGTTTGAGGGTGCTGCTTGGTGATGCCTAGGTTGCTTGTCGCTTAGTAGGGAGGTAGATTGCTGGATTATGCTTTCTCTTAGTTAAGCTTGCCTGTTTGTACTTTCTTCTAGTCAAGTGTTCATTCTGCAATCTCTCAGAATCCCGTCTCTTACGTGGTTAGGCAAAGTCTCTTGGTGTCCTGATATACGGTGGATGATTGACCGTCAATGCCTGGTGAGAAAATAGAAGAGCAAATTCCCCGGTTGTCCTGCGCTAATAGTTAAGCTAAAGAACACATCATCCGTTGAATGATTGACCGTACTGGACGAAGTTGAGATGAATTAATTGCTGAAGTGACCACACAGGGACCTTCTTCGGGCACCACAGTGTTGACGGGAGACGAAACACGATCGAGGGAGGTCCGGCGAATAATTCGTCGAAGGGCCGTTGAGGACCCGCTCGGGGAACTATCCGGCGGACCATTCATCGAACGTTGTTGTGCGTAGAGTAGGTTCGGAATAGAGTAAGATTGGAGGAACGAAGTGTGGGAATAGCTCAGAGGGAGCGAATATTTGCGGAGCTGATCCTCGCATACTGTCAGACCCCGATTCCGGCCGAAAGCGAAAAAGGGTATAACA
>SZWC01016802.1:7471-35909 GCA_023375785.1 Penium margaritaceum
GTTGTGCCAGAGTTGTGCCAGAGTTGTGCCAGAGTTGTGCCAGAGTTGTGCCAGAGTTGTGCCGAGTTGTGCCAGACTTGTGCCAGAGTTGTGCCAGAGTCGTGCCAGCCTTGTGCCAGAGTCGTGCCAGAGTTTTGCCAAAAATGTGCCAGAGTTGTGCCACAGTTCTCCCAGAGTTGTACCAGAGTTGTGCTAGAGTTGTGCCATAGTTGTGCCAAACTTGTGCTAGAGTTGTGCCATAGTTGTGTCATAGTTGTGCCAGAGTTGTGCAAGAGTTGTGCCCGGGTTATGCGAGAGTTGTGCCACAGTATTGCCAGAGTCGTGCCAGAGTTGTGCCAGAGTTCTACCAGAGTTTTGCCAGAGTTGTCCCAGAGTTGTGCAAGAATTTGGCGAGAGTTGTACCAGAGTTGTGCCAGAGTTGTGCCAGAATTGTGCAAGAGTTGTGCCAGAGTTGTGCCAAAGTTGTGCCAGAGTTGTGCGAGGATTGTGCCAGAGCTGTGCTAGAGTTGTGCCATAATTACATCTGAGTTATGCCAGGATTGTGCCAGAGTTGTGACCGAGTTAAGCTAGAGCCGTGCCAGAGTTGTGCCAGAGTCGTGCCAGAGTCGTGCCATAGTCGTGCCAGAGTTGTGCGAGAGTTGTGCTAGAGTTGTACCAGAGTTGTGCCAGCGTTGTGCCAAAGTTGAGCCATGATTGTGCCAGAGTTGGGCAAGAGTTGTGCCAGAGTTGTACCACAGTTGTGCCACACTTGTGCCACAGTTGTCCCCGAATTGCACCAGAGTTGTGCCATAGTTGTGCCAATGTTGTGCTAGAGTTGTGCAAGCATTATGCCAGAGTTGTGCCAGAGTCATTCCGGATGGTTCCCAAAGTTGTGCCAGAGTCGTGCCAGAGTTGTGCTAGAGTTGTGCCAGAGTTGTACCATAGTTGTGCAAGAGTTTTGCCAGAGTTACCCCAGAGTTGTGGCGGAGTTGTGCCAGAGTCGTGCGAGGGTCGTGCTAGAGTCGTGCCAGAGTTGTGCCAAAATTGTGCCAGAGTTGTGCAAGAGTTGTGCCAG
Source organism: Penium margaritaceum (assembly GCA_023375785.1). Taxonomy (NCBI): domain Eukaryota; kingdom Viridiplantae; phylum Streptophyta; class Zygnematophyceae; order Desmidiales; family Peniaceae; genus Penium; species Penium margaritaceum. The sequence goes on from SZWC01016802.1 coordinate 8,526, forward strand.
AGTTGTGCCAGAGTTGTGCCAGAGTTGAGCCAGTGTGTCAGAGTTGTGCCATAGTTGTGTCACAGTTGTGCCAGACTTGAGCCAGAGTTGTGCCATAGTTGTGCAAGAGTTGTTCTAGTGTTGTACCAGAGATGTGCAAGAGTTGTGCCAAATTGTGATAGAGTTGTGCCAGAGTTGTTCTAGAGTTGTGGTAGAGTCGTGCTAGAGTTGTTCCATATTTGTACCAGAGTTGTGCCAGAGTTGTGCTGAGTTGTGCAAGAGTTGTGCCAGAGGTGTGCCAGAGTTGTGCCAGAGTTGTGCCAAAGTTGGCCCATAATTGTACCAGAGTTGTGCCAGAGTTGTGCCAGAGTAGTGACAGAGTCCTGCGAGAGTCGTGCCAGAGTTGTGCCAGAGTCGTGCCAGAGTCGTGTCATAGTCGTGCCAAAGTCGTGTCAGAGTTCTCCGAGAGCTGTGCTAGAGTTGTACCAGAGTTGTGCCAGCATTGTGTCAAAGGTGAGCCATGATTGTGCCAGAGTTGGGCCAGAGTTGTGCCAGAGTTGTGCCAGAGTTGTACCAGAGTTGTGCCACAGTTGTGCCAGAGTTGTCCCAGAAATGCACCAGAGTTGTGCCATAGTTGTGCCAAGGTTGTGCCAGAGTCATTCCACATTTGTGCCAGAGTTGTGCCAGCGTCGTGCCATAGTTGTCCCAGAGTTGTGCCAGACTTGTGAGAGAGTTGTACCATAGTTGTGCCAGAGTTATGCCCGAGTTATCCCAGAGTTGTGCCAGAGTTGTGCCAGAGACGTGCCAAGGTCGTGCTAGAGTCGTGCCAGAGTTGTGGCACAATTGTGCCAGAGTTGTTCCAGAGTTGTGCCAGAGTTGTGCCAGAGTTGTGCCAGAGTTGTGCAAGGGTGCCAGAGTTGTGCCATAGTTGTGCCACAGTTGTGCTAGAGTTGTGCCAGAGTTGAGCCAGAGCTGTGCAAGAGTTGTGCCAGAGTTGTTCTAGAGTTGTACCAGAGGTGTGCCAGAGTTGTGCCAGAGTCATGCAAGATCCCGCAAGAGTCGTGCCAGAGTCGTGCCAGAGTTGTACCAGAGTTGTGCCCGAGTTATGCAAGAGTCGTGCCAGAGTTGTGCCAGAGTCGTGCCAAAGTCGTGCCAGAATTCAGCGAGAGCTGTGCTAGAGTTGTACCAGAGTTCTGCCAGCGTTATGTCAAAGGTGAGCCATGATTGTGCCGGAGTTGTGCCAGAGAAGTGCCAGAGTTGTACCCGAGTTGTGCCATAGGTGTGCCAGAGTTATTCCATAATTGCACCAGAGTTCTGCCATAGTTCTGCCAAGGTTCTGCCAGAGTTGTGCAAGCATTATGCAATAGTTGTGCCAGAGTCATTCCAGATTTGTGCTAGAGTTGTGCCAGAGTCGTGCCAGAGTTGTGCCAGAGTTATTGAAGAGTCGTGCCAGAGTCGTGCCAGAGTTGTGCCAGAGTTGTGCCACAGTTGTGCCAGAGTTGTGCCAGAGTTGTGCCAGAGTTGTGCCAGAGTTGTGCCAGAGTTGTGCCACAGTTGTGCCAGAGTTGTGCCAGAGTTGTGCCAGAGTTGTGCCAGAGTTTTGCCAGAGATGTGCCAGTGTGCTAGAGTTGTGCCATAGTTGTGCCACAGTTGTGCTAGAGTTGTGCCATAGTTGACCCAGAGTTGTGCCAGAGTTGTGTTAGAGTTATTCCACAGCTGTACCAGAGGTGTGCCAGAGTTGTGCCGAATTGTACCACAGTTGTGCCAGAGTTGTGCTAGATTCGTGCCAGAGATGTGCCATATTTGTGCCTGAGTTGTGCCAGAGTTGTGCCGAGTTGTGCGAGAGGTGTGCCAGAGTTGTGCTAGAGTTGTGCCAAAGTTGTGCCAGAGTTGTCCCAGAGTCATGCCAGAGTCGTGCCAGAGTCGTGCAAGAGTCGTGCTAGAGTTGTGCCAGAGTTGTGCCAGAGTTGTGCCACAGTTGTGCCCAAGTTATGCCAGAGTTGTGGCACAGTTGTGCTAGAGTTGTGCCAGAGTTGTGCCAGAGTTGTGCCACAGTTGTGCCCAAGTTATGCCAGAGTTGTGGCACAGTTGTGCTAGAGTTGTGCCAGAGTTTTGCCAGAGTTGTGCCACAGTTGTGCTAGAGTTGTGCCAGAGTTGCCAAGAAATGTGCGAGAGCTGTGCCAGAGTTGTGCAAGAGTCGTGCCAGAGTTGTTCCATAGTTGTTCTAGAGTTGTGCCAGAGTTGTCCCAGAGCTGTGCTATAGTTGTGCCAGAGTTGTGCCAGAGTTGTGCCATAATTGTGCCAGAATTGTGGCAGAGTTGTGCCAGAAATGTGCCCGAGTTATGCCAGAGTCTTGCCGGAGTCGTGCTAGAGTCGTGCCAGAGTCGTGCCACAGTTGTACCTGAGTTCTGCAAGAGTTGTGCTAGAGTTGTACCAGAGTTGTGCCAATGTTGTGCCAAAGTTGAGCCATGGTTGTGCCAGAGTAAGGCCAGAGTTGTGCCAGAGTTGTGCTAGAGTCGTACCAGAGTTGTGCCAGAGTTGTGCCAGAGTTGTGCCATAGTTGTGCCAAGGTTGTGCTAGAGTTGTGCAAGCATTATGCCAGAGTTGTGCCAGAGTTATTCCAGAACTGTGCCAGAGTTTTGCCAGAGTTGTGCCAGAGTTGTGCCAGAGGTGTGCGAGAGTTGTGCCACAGTTGTCTCAGTGTGCCAGAGTTGTGCCATAGTTGTGCGAGAGTTCAGCCAGAGTTGTGCCAGAGTTGTGCTATGTTCTACAGTTGTGCCACAGTCATGCCACAGTTGTGCCATATTTGTGCCAAAGTTGTGCCAGAGTTGTGCCGAGTTGTGCGAGAGTTGTGCCATAGGTGTGCCAGAATTGTGCCAAAGTTGTGCTACAGTTGTCCCAGAGTTGTGCCAGAGTTGTGCCAGAGTTGTGCCAGAGTTGTGACAGAGTTGTCCCAAAGTTGTGCCAGGGTTGTACCAGAGTTGTGCCAGAGTCATGCAAGATCCCGCAAGAGTCGTGCCAGAGTCGTGCCAGAGTTGTACCAGAGTTGTGCCCGAGTTATGCAAGAGTCGTGCCAGAGTTGTGCCAGAGTCGTGCCATAGTCGTGCCAGAATTCAGCGAGAGCTGTGCTAGAGTTGTACCAGAGTTCTGCCAGCGTTGTGTCAAAGGTGGGCCATGATTGTGCCAGAGTTGTGCCACAGATGTGCCAGAGTTATACCAGAGTTGTGCCATAGGTGTGCCAGAGTTGTTCCATAATTGCACCAGAGTTCTGCCATAGATCTGCCAAGGTTCTGCCAGAGTTGTGCAAGCATTATGCAATAGTTGTGCCACAGTCATTCCAGATTTGTGCTAGAGTTGTGCCAGAGTTATTCAAGAGTCGTGCCAGAGTCGTGCCAGAGTTGTGCCAGAGTTGTGCCACAGTTGTGCCAGAGTTGTGCCAGAGTTGTGCCAGAGTTATTCAAGAGTCGTGCCAGAGTCGTGCCAGAGTTGTGCCAGAGTTGTGCCACAGTTGTGCCAGAGTTGTGCCAGAGTTGTGCCAGAGTTGTGCCAGAGTTTTGCAAGAGCTGTGCCAGTGTGCTAGAGTTGTGCCATAGTTGTGCCACAGTTGTGCTAGAGTTGTGCCAGAGTTGACCCAGAGTTGTGCCAGGGTTGTGCCAGAGTTATTCCACAGCTGTACCAGAGGTGTGCCAGAGTTGTGCCGAATTGTACCACAGTTGTGCCAGAGTTGTGCTAGAGTCGTGCCAGAGATGTGCCATATGTGTACTTGAGTTGTGCCAGAGTTGTGCCGAGTTGTGCCTAAGGTGTGCCAGAGTTGTGCTAGAGTTGTGCCAAAGTTGTGCCAGAGTTGTCCGATAGTCATGCCAGAGTCGTGCCAGAGTCGTGCAAGAGTCGTGCTAGAGTTGTGCCAGAGTTGTGCCAGAGTTGTGCCACAGTTGTGCCCAAGTTATGCCAGAGTTGTGGCACAATTGTGCTAGAGTTGTGCCAGAGTTTTGCCAGAGTTGTGCCACAGTTGTGCCAAAGTTGTGCCAGAGTTGCCAAGAAATGTGCCAGAGCTGTGCCAAAGTTGTGCAAGAGTCGTGCCAGAGTTGTTCCATAGTTGTTCCAGAGTTGTGCAAGAGTTGTCCCACAGCTGTGCTATAGTTGTGCCACAGTTGTGCCAGAGTTGTGCCATAATTGTGCCAGAATTGTGGCAGAGTTGTGCCAGAATTGTGCCCGAGTTATGCCAGAGTCTTGCCGGAGTTGTGCTAGAGTCGTGCCAGAGTCGTGCCACAGTAGTACCTGAGTTCTGCAAGAGTTGTGCTAGAGTTGTACCAGAGTTGTGCCAGTGTTGTGCCAAAGTTGAGCCATGGTTGTGCCAGAGTAAGGCCAGAGTTGTACCAGAGTTGTGCTAGAGTCGTACCAGAGTTGTGCCAGAGTTGTGCCAGAGTTGTGCCATAGTTGTGCCAAGGTTGTGCTAGAGTTGTGCAAGCATTATGCCAGAGTTGTGCCAGAGTTATTCCAGAGTTGTGCCAACGTTGTACAGACTTATGCTAGAGTCGTGCCTGAGTTGTGCCGAGTTGTGCCAGAGTTGTGCCAGAGTTGTGCCAGAGTTGTGACAGAGTTGTCCCAAAGTTGTGCCAGGGTTGTACCAGAGTTGTGCCAGAGTCATGCAAGATCCCGCAAGAGTCGTGCCAGAGTCGTGCCAGAGTTGTACCAGAGTTGTGTCCGAGTTATGCAAGAGTCGTGCCAAAGTTGTGCCTGAGTCGTGCCATAGTCGTGCCAGAATTCAGCGAGAGCTGTGCTAGAGTTGTACCAGAGTTCTGCCAGTGTTGTGTCAAAGGTGGGCCATGATTGTGCCAGAGTTGTGCCAGAGATGTGCCAGAGTTATACCACAGTTGTGCCATAGGTGTGCCAGAGTTGTTCCATAATTGCACCAGAGTTCTGCCATAGATCTGCCAAGGTTCTGCCAGAGTTGTGCAAGCATTATGCAATAGTTGTGCCAGAGTCATTCCAGATTTGTGCTAGAGTTGTGCCAGAGTTATTCAAGAGTCGTGCCAGAGTCGTGCCAGAGTTGTGCCAGAGTTGTGCCACAGTTGTGCCAGAGTTGTGCCAGAGTTGTGCCAGAGTTGTGCCAGAGTTTTGCCAGAGCTGTGCCAGTGTGCTAGAGTTGTGCCATAGTTGTGCCACAGTTGTGCTAGAGTTGTGCCAGAGTTGACCCAGAGTTGTGCCAGGGTTGTGCCAGAGTTATTCCACAGCTGTACCAGAGGTGTGCCAGAGTTGTGCCGAATTATACCACAGTTGTGCCAGAGTGGTGCTAGAGTCGTGCCAGAGATGTGCCATATTTGTACTTGAGTTGTGCCAGAGTTGTGCCGAGTTGTGCCAGAGGTGTGCCAGAGTTGTGCTAGAGTTGTGCCAAAGTTGTGCCAGAGTTGTCCGAGAGTCATGCCAGAGTCGTGCCAGAGTCGTGCAAGAGTCGTGCTAGAGTTGTGCCAGAGTTGTGCCAGAGTTGTGCCACAGTTGTGCCAGAGTTGTGCCAGAGTTGTGCCAGAGGTGTGCGAGAGTTGTGCCAGAGTTGTCTCAGTGTGCCAGAGTTGTGCCATAGTTGTGCGAGAGTTCTGCCAGAGTTGTGCCAGAGTTGTGCCAGAGTTGTGCGAGAGTTCTGCCAGAGTTGTGCCAGAGTTGTGCCAGAGTTGTGCGAGAGTTCTGCCAGAGTTGTGCCAGAGTTGTGCCAGAGTTGTGCGAGAGTTCTGCCAGAGTTGTGCCAGAGTTGTGCCAGAGTTGTGCGAGAGTTCTGCCAGAGTTGTGCCAGAGTTGTGCCAGAGTTGTGCGAGAGTTCTGCCAGAGTTGTGCCAGAGTTGTGCCAGAGTTGTGCGAGAGTTCTGCCAGAGTTGTGCCAGAGTTGTGCCAGAGTTGTGCGAGAGTTCTGCCAGAGTTGTGCCAGAGTTGTGCCAGAGTTGTGCGAGAGTTCTGCCAGAGTTGTGCCAGAGTTGTGCCAGAGTTGTGCGAGAGTTCTGCCAGAGTTGTGCCAGAGTTGTGCCAGAGTTGTGCGAGAGTTCTGCCAGAGTTGTGCCAGAGTTGTGCCAGAGTTGTGCGAGAGTTCTGCCAGAGTTGTGCCAGAGTTGTGCCAGAGTTGTGCGAGAGTTCTGCCAGAGTTGTGCCAGAGTTGTGCCAGAGTTGTGCGAGAGTTCTGCCAGAGTTGTGCCAGAGTTGTGCCAGAGTTGTGCGAGAGTTCTGCCAGAGTTGTGCCAGAGTTGTGCCAGAGTTGTGCGAGAGTTCTGCCAGAGTTGTGCCAGAGTTGTGCCAGAGTTGTGCGAGAGTTCTGCCAGAGTTGTGCCAGAGTTGTGCCAGAGTTGTGCGAGAGTTGTGCCAGAGTTGTCTCAGTGTGCCAGAGTTGTGCCATAGTTGTGCGAGAGTTCAGCCAGAGTTGTGCCAGAGTTGTGCCAGAGTTGTGCCAACGTTGTTCTAGAGTTGTGCCACAGTCATGCCACAGTTGTGCCATATTTGTGCCAGAGTTGTGCCAGAGCTGTGCCGAGTTGTGCGAGAGTTGTGCCATAGGTGTGCCAGAATTGTGCCAAAGTTGTGCTATAGTTGTCCCAGAGTTGTGCCAGAGTTGTGCCAGAACAGTGCCAGAGTTGTGACTGAGTTGTCCCAAAGTTGTGCCAGGGTTGTACCAGAGTTGTTCCAGAGTCATGCAAGATCCCGCAAGAGTCGTGCCAGAGTCGTGCCAGAGTTCTACCAGAGTTGGGCCCGAGTTATGCAAGAGTCGTGCCAGAGTTGTGCCAGAGTCGTGCCATAGTCGTGCCAGAATTCAGCGAGAGCTGTGCTAGAGTTGTACCAGAGTTCTGCCAGCGTTGTGTCAAAGGTGGGCCATGATTGTGCCAGAGTTGTGCCAGAGATGTGCCAGAGTTATACCAGAGTTGTGCCATAGGTGTGCCAGAGTTGTTCCATAATTGCACCAGAGTTCTCCCATAGATCTGCCAAGGTTCTGCCAAAGTTTTGCAAGCATTATGCAATAGTTGTGCCAGAGTCATTCCAGATTTGTGCTAGAGTTGTGCCAGAGTTATTCAAGAGTCGTGCCAGAGTCATGCCAGAGTTGTGCCAGAGTTGTGCCACAGTTGTGCCAGAGTTGTGCCAGAGTTGTGCCAGAGTTGTGCCAGAGTTTTGCCAGAGCTGTGCCAGTGTGCTAGAGTTGTGCCATAGTTGTGCCACAGTTGTGCTAGAGTTGTGCCAGAGTTATTCAAGAGTCGTGCCAGAGTCGTGCCAGAGTCGTGCAAGAGTCGTGCTAGAGTTGTGCCAGAGTTGTGCCAGAGTTGTGCCACAGTTGTGCCCAAGTTATGCCAGAGTTGTGGCACAGTTGTGCTAGAGTTGTGCCAGAGTTTTGCCAGAGTTGTGTCACAGTTGTGCCAAAGGTGTGCCAGAGTTGCCAAGAAATGTGCCAGAGCTGTGCCAGAGTTGTGTAAGAGTCGTGCCAGAGTTGTTCCATAGTTGTTCCAGAGTTGTGCCAGAGTTGTCCCAGAGCTGTGCTATAGTTGTGCCAGAGTTGTGCCAGAGTTGTGCCATAATTGTGCCAGAATTGTGGCAGAGTTGTGCCAGAATTGTGCCCGAGTAATGCCAGAGTCTTGCCGGAGTTGTGCTAGAGTCGTGCCAGAGTCGTGCCACAGTTGTGCCTGAGTTCTGCAAGAGTTGTGCTAGAGTTGTACCAGAGTTGTGCCAGTGTTGTGCCAAAGTTGAGCCATGGTTGTGCCAGAGTAAGGCCAGAGTTGTGCCAGAGTTTTGCTAGAGTCGTACCAGAGTTGTGCCAGAGTTGTGCCAGAGTTGTGCCATAGTTGTGCCAAGGTTGTGCTAGAGTTGTGCAAGCATTATGCCAGAGTTGTGCCAGAGTTATTCCAGAACTGTGCCAAAGTTGTGCCAGAGTTGTGCGAGAGTTCTGCCAGAGTTGTGCCAGAGCTGTGCCGAGTTGTGCGAGAGTTGTGCCATAGGTGTGCCGGAGTTTTGCCATAGTTGTGCCAAGGTTGTGCTAGAGTTGTGCAAGCATTATGCCAGAGTTGTGCCAGAGCTGTGCCGAGTTGTGCGAGAGTTGTGCCATAGGTGTGCCGGAGTTTTGCCATAGTTGTGCCAAGGTTGTGCTAGAGTTGTGCAAGCATTATGCCAGAGTTGTGCCAGAGCTGTGCCGAGTTGTGCGAGAGTTGTGCCATAGGTGTGCCGGAGTTTTGCCATAGTTGTGCCAAGGTTGTGCTAGAGTTGTGCAAGCATTATGCCAGAGTTGTGCCAGAGCTGTGCCGAGTTGTGCGAGAGTTGTGCCATAGGTGTGCCGGAGTTTTGCCATAGTTGTGCCAAGGTTGTGCTAGAGTTGTGCAAGCATTATGCCAGAGTTGTGCCAGAGCTGTGCCGAGTTGTGCGAGAGTTGTGCCATAGGTGTGCCGGAGTTTTGCCATAGTTGTGCCAAGGTTGTGCTAGAGTTGTGCAAGCATTATGCCAGAGTTGTGCCAGAGCTGTGCCGAGTTGTGCGAGAGTTGTGCCATAGGTGTGCCGGAGTTTTGCCATAGTTGTGCCAAGGTTGTGCTAGAGTTGTGCAAGCATTATGCCAGAGTTGTGCCAGAGTTGTACCAGAGTTGTGCCCGAGTTATGCAAGAGTCGTGCCAGAGTTGTGCCAGAGTCGTGCCATAGTCGTGCCAGAATTCAGCGAGAGCTGTGCTAGAGTTGTACCAGAGTTCTGCCAGCGTTGTGTTAAAGGTGGGCCATGATTGTGCCAGAGTTGTGCCAGAGATGTGACAGAGTTATACCAGAGTTGTGCCATAGGTGTGCCACAGTTGTTCCATAATTGCACCAGAGTTCTGCCATAGATCTGCCAAGGTTCTGCCAAAGTTGTGCAAGCATTATGCAATAGTTGTGCCAGAGTCATTCTTGATTTGTGCTAGAGTTGTGCCAGAGTTATTCAAGAGTCGTGCCAGAGTCGTGCCAGAGTTGTGCCAGAGTTGTGCCACAGTTGTGCCAGAGTTGTGCCAGAGTTGTGCCAGAGTTGTGCCAGAGTTTTGCCAGAGCTGTGCCAGTGTGCTAGAGTTGTGCCATAGTTGTGCCATAGTTGTGCTAGAGTTGAGCCAGAGTTGACCCAGAGTTGTGCCAGGGTTGTGCCAGAGTTATTCCATAGCTGTACCAGAGGTGTGCCAGAGTTGTGCCGAATTGTACCACAGTTGTGCCAGAGTTGTGCTAGAGTCGTGCCAGAGATGTGCCATATTTGTGCTTGAGTTGTGCCAGAGTTGTGCCGAGTTGTGCCGGAGGTGTGCCAGAGTTGTGCTAGAGTTGTGCCAGAGTTATGCCAGAGTCTTGCCGGAGTTGTGCTAGAGTCGTGCCAGAGATGTGCCATATTTGTGCTTGAGTTGTGCCAGAGTTGTGCCGAGTTGTGCCGGAGGTGTGCCAGAGTTGTGCTAGAGTTGTGCCAGAGTTATGCCAGAGTCTTGCCGGAGTTGTGCTAGAGTCGTGCCAGAGATGTGCCATATTTGTGCTTGAGTTGTGCCAGAGTTGTGCCGAGTTGTGCCGGAGGTGTGCCAGAGTTGTGCTAGAGTTGTGCCAGAGTTATGCCAGAGTCTTGCCGGAGTTGTGCTAGAGTCGTGCCAGAGATGTGCCATATTTGTGCTTGAGTTGTGCCAGAGTTGTGCCGAGTTGTGCCGGAGGTGTGCCAGAGTTGTGCTAGAGTTGTGCCAGAGTTATGCCAGAGTCTTGCCGGAGTTGTGCTAGAGTCGTGCCAGAGATGTGCCATATTTGTGCTTGAGTTGTGCCAGAGTTGTGCCGAGTTGTGCCGGAGGTGTGCCAGAGTTGTGCTAGAGTTGTGCCAGAGTTATGCCAGAGTCTTGCCGGAGTTGTGCTAGAGTCGTGCCAGAGATGTGCCATATTTGTGCTTGAGTTGTGCCAGAGTTGTGCCGAGTTGTGCCGGAGGTGTGCCAGAGTTGTGCTAGAGTTGTGCCAGAGTTATGCCAGAGTCTTGCCGGAGTTGTGCTAGAGTCGTGCCAGAGATGTGCCATATTTGTGCTTGAGTTGTGCCAGAGTTGTGCCGAGTTGTGCCGGAGGTGTGCCAGAGTTGTGCTAGAGTTGTGCCAGAGTTATGCCAGAGTCTTGCCGGAGTTGTGCTAGAGTCGTGCCAGAGATGTGCCATATTTGTGCTTGAGTTGTGCCAGAGTTGTGCCGAGTTGTGCCGGAGGTGTGCCAGAGTTGTGCTAGAGTTGTGCCAGAGTTATGCCAGAGTCTTGCCGGAGTTGTGCTAGAGTCGTGCCAGAGATGTGCCATATTTGTGCTTGAGTTGTGCCAGAGTTGTGCCGAGTTGTGCCGGAGGTGTGCCAGAGTTGTGCTAGAGTTGTGCCAGAGTTATGCCAGAGTTGTGCCAGAGTTATGCAGAGTTGTGCCTGAGTTGTGCCGAGTTGTGCCAAAGTTGTGCCAGAGTTGTGCCAGAGTTGTGCCAAAGATGTGTGAAAGTTGTGCCAGAGTTGTGCCAAAGTTGTGCCACAGTTGTGACAGAGTTGTGCCGGAGTTATGCCAGGGTTGTGCCAGAGTTGTACCAGAGTCAGGCCAGAGTCGTGCTAGAGTCGTACCAAAGTCGTGCCAAGGTCGTGCCAGAGTTGTGCAAGAGTTGTGCCAGAGTTGTGCCAAAGTTGTGCCAGAGTTGTGCTAGAGTTGTGCGAGAGTTGTGCGAGAGTTGTGCCAGAGTTGTGCCAAAGTGCCAGAGTTGTGCCAGTGTTGTGCCAGACTTGTGCCACAGTTGTGCCAAAGTTGTGCCAGATTTGTGCAAGAGTTGTGCCAGAGTTCTGACAGAGTTGTTTGAGTGTGCCTGAGGTGTACCAGATTTGTGCCACGTTGTGCCATAGTTGTGCCAAAGTTGTGCCAGAGTTGTGCCAGAGTTGTGTAAGAGTCGTGCCAAAGATGGGCCAGAGTTATGCCAGAGTTGTGCCAGAGTTGTGCCAGAGTTATCCCAGAGTTCTGCTAGACTTGTGCTATTGTTGTACTAGAGTTGTGCCATAGCTGTGCCATAATTATGGCAGAGTTGGGCCAGACTTGTGCCAGAGTTGTGCGAGAAATGTACCGAAGTTGTGCTACAGTTGTGCTAGAGTTGTCCCATAATTGCACCAGAGTTGTGCCATAGTTGTGCCAAAGTTGTGCCAGAGTTGTGCAAGCATTATGCCAGACTTGTGCCATAGTCATTCCATATTTCTGCCATAGTTGTGCCAGAGTCGTGCCAGAGTTGTGCCAGAGTTGTGCCAGAGTTGTGCCGGAGTTGAACCATAGTTGTGCCAGAGTTGTGTCAGAGTTGTCCCATAGTTGTGCCAGAGTTGAGGCAATGTCGTGCCAGAGTTATGGCACAGCTGTGCCAGAGTTGTGGCAGAGTTATCCTAGAGATTTGCCAAAGTTGTGCTAGAGTTGTACCAGAGTTGTGCCAGAATTGTGCCACAGTTGTGCCATAATTGTGCCAGAAATGGGCCAGAGTTGTGCCAGTTTTGTTCCAGAATTGTACCAAATTTGTGCCAAAGTTGTCCCAGAATTGCAACAGAGTTGTGCCATAGTTGTGCCAGAGTTGTGCAAGCATTATGCCATAGTTGTACCTGAGTCATTCCAGATTTGTGCCACAGCTATGCCTGAGTTGTGACAGAGTTTTGCCAGAGTTGTACCATAGTTGTGCCAGCGTTGTGCCAGAGTTGTCCGAGCGTTGTCCCAAAGTTGTGCCAGAGTCGTGCAAGGGTCGTGCCAGAGTCGTGCCACAGTTGTGCCAGATGCTACAGTTGTGCCTGAGTTGTGCCAGAGTTTATCTAGAGTTGTGCCAGAGTTGTGCCAGAGTGCTAGAGTTGTGCCAGAGTTGTGCCTAAGTTGTGCCATAGTTGTGCCAGAGTTGTGCCAGCGTTGTGCCGAGTTGTGCCAGAGTTGTGCCAGAGTTGTGCCAAAGTTGTGCCAGAGTTCTGCCACAGTTGTGCCGAGTTGTGCCAGAGATCTGCAAGAGTAGTGCCACAGTTGTGCCGAGTTGTGCCAGAGTTGTGCCAAAGTTGTGCCAGAGTTATGCCTGAGTTGTGCGTGAGTTGTGCCGAGTTGTGCCAGAGATGTGCAAGAGTAGTGCCAGAGTTGTGCCAAAGTTGTGCCAGAGTTGTGCCAAAGTTCTGCCAGAGTTGTGCCAAAGTTGTGCCAGAGTTGTGACAAAGTTGTGCCGGAGTTGTGCTAGGGTTGTGCAAGAGTTATGCCAGAGTTGTGCCAGAGTCGTGCCAGAGTCGTACCGGAGTCGTGCCACAATCGTGCCAGAGTCATGCCAGAGTTGTGCGAGAGCTGTGCCAGAGTTGTGCCAAAGTTATGCCGGAGTTGTGCCAGAGTTGTGCAAGAGTTGTGACATAATTGATCCAGAGTTTTGCCAGGGTGCCAGAGTTGTGCCATAGTTATGCCAGAGTTGTGCCAGCGTTGTGCCAGAGTTATGCAAGAGTTGTTCCAAAGTTGTGCTAGAGGTGTGCCAGAGTTGTGCGGAGTTGTGCCAGAGTTGTACCACAGTTGTGCCAGAGTTGTTCCAAAGTTGTGCAATAGTCGTGCCAAACACGTGCCAGAGTTATACAAGAGTTGTGCCAGATTTGGGCCAGAGTTATCCCAGAGTTCCGCCAGAGTTGTGCTATAGTTGTACCAGAGTTGTGCCAGAGTTGTGCCAGAGTTGTGCCAGAATTGTGCCAGAGTTGGGCCAGAGTTGTGCCAGAGTTGTGCCAGAATTGTACCGGAGTTGTGCAATAGTTGTGCCAGAGTTGTCCCAGAATTGCACCAGAGTTGTGCCATAGTTGTGCCAAAGTTGTGCCAGCGTTGTGCAAGCATTATGCCAGAGTTGTGCCATAGTCATTCGAGATTTGTGCCATAGTTATGCCAGAGTTGTGCGAGAGTTGTGCCAGAGTTGTGCCAGAGTTGTACCATCGTTGTGCCAGCGCTGTGCTAGAGTTGTCCCAGAGTTGTGCCAGAGTTGTGCCGGAGTCGTGCCAGGGTCGTGTTAGAGTCGTGCCAGAGTTGTGCCAGAGTTGTGCCAGAGTTGTGCCAGAGTTGTGCTAGAGTTTATCCACAGTTAGGCTAGAGTTGTGCCAGAGTTGTGCCAGAGTTGTGCCAGAGTTGTGCCAGAGTTGTGCCAGGGTTGTGCTAGAGTTGCTCTAGAGTTGTACAAGAGGTGTGCCAGAGCTGTGCCGAGTTGTGCGAGAGTTGTGCCAGAGTTGTTCTACATTTGTGCCACAGTCGTGGTAGAGTTGTGCCATAGTTCTGCCACAGTTGTGCCAGCGTTGTGCCGAGTTGGTCTAGAGTTGTGCGAGAGTTGTGCCCAAGTTGTGCCAGAGTCATGCCAGAGTTGTGCCTGAGTTGTGCCGAGCTGTGCCTGAGTTGTGCCAGAGTTCTGCCAGAGTTGTGCCAGAGTTGTGTCAGAGTTGTGCCAGAGTTGTGCCAGAGTTGTGCCAAAGTTCTGCCAGAGTTGTGCCTGAGTTGTGCCAGAGTTCTGCCAGAGTTGTGCCAGAGTTGTGTCAGAGTTGTGCCAGAGTTGTGCCAGAGTTGTGCCAAAGTTCTGCCAGAGTTGTGCCAGAGGTATGCCTAAGTTGTGACAGGATTGTGCCAGAGTTGTGCTAGGGTTGTACCAGAGTTATACCAGAGTTGTGCCAGAGTCGTGCCAGAGTCGTACTAGAGTTGTGCCAGAGTCGTGCCAGAGTTGAGCCAGAGTCGTGCCAAAGTCGTGCCAAAGTCGTGCCAGAGTTGTGCCGGAGTTGTGCCAATGTTGTGCCAGAGTTGTGCCAGGGTTATGCCAGAGTTTATGCAAAGATGTGCCAGAGTTATGCTAGGGTGCAAGAGTTGTGCCAGAGTTGTGCAAGAGTTGTGCCAAAGTTACGCCAGAGCTATGCCACAGTTGCTCCAGAGTTGTACATGAGGTGTGCAAGAGCTGTGCCGCGTATTGCGAGAGTTGTGCCATAGTTGTTCTAGAGTTGTGCCAGAGTCGTGCGAGAGTTGTGCCATAGTTGTGCCAGAGTTGTGCCTGCGTTGTGTCGAGTTGTGCCAGAGTTGTGCCAGAGTTGTGCCAAAGTTGTGCCAAAGTTATGCCAGTGTTGTGCCTCAGTTGCGCCGAGTTGTGCGAGAGTTGTGCTAGAGTTGTGCCAGAGTTGTGCTTGAGTTGTGCCAGAGTTGAACCAGAGTTGTACCAGAGTTCTGCGATAGTTGTGCTAGAGTTGTGCCAGAGTTGTGACAGAGTTGTGCCAAAGTTGTACTAGCGTTGTACCAAAATTATGCCAGAGTTGTGCCAGAGTCCTGCCAGAGTCGTACCAGTGTCGTGCCAGAGTCGTGCTAGAGTTATGCCAGGGTGGTGCCAGAGTCGTACCAGAGTCGTGCCAGAGTCGTGCCAGAGTTTTGCAAGGGTTGTGCCAGAGTTGTGCCATAGTTGTGCCAGAGTTGTGCCAGAGTGCCAGGGTTGTGCCAGAGTTGTGCCAGAGTTGTGCCAGAGTTGTGCTAGAGTTGTGCTAGAGTTGCTCCAGAGTTGTACCAGAGGTGTGCCAGAGCTGTGCCGAGTTGTGCGAGAGTTATGCCACAGTTGTTCTAGATTTGTGCCACAGTCGTGCTAGAGTTGTGCCATAGTTGTGCCAGAGTTGTGCCTGCGTTGTGCCGAGTTGTTCCAGAGTTGTGCGAGAGTTGTGCCAAAGTTGTGCCAAAGTTGTGACAGAGTTGTGCCGGAGTTGTCCTAGGATTGTGCAAGAGTTATGCTAGAGTTGCGCCTGAGTCGTGCCAGAGTTGTACTAGAGTCGTGCCGGAATTGTGCCAGAGTCATGCCAGAGTTGTGCCAGAGTTGTGCCAGAGTTGTGCCAAAGTTGTGCCAGAGTTGTGACAAAGTTGATCCAGAGTTGTGCCAGGGTGCCAGAGTTGTGCCCGAGTTATGCCAGAGTTGTGCCAGAGTCATGCCAGAGTTGTGCCAGAGTTGTGCCAAAGTTGTGCCAGAGTTGTGACAAAGTTGATCCAGAGTTGTGCCAGGGTGCCAGAGTTGTGCCAGAGTTATGCCAGAGTTGTGCCAGCGTTGTGCCAGAGTTATGCAAGAGTTGTCCCCGAGTTGTGCCAGAAGTGTGCCAGAGTTGTGCCGAGTTGTGCCTGAGTTGTGCCACTGTTGTGCCTGAGTTGTGCCAAAAATGTGCAATAGTCGTGCTTGAGATGTGCCAGAGTTATGCCAGAGTTGTGCGAGAGTTTGGCCAGAGTGATCCCATAATTCTGCCAGAGTTGTGCTAGATTTGTACCAAAGTTCTGCCAGAGTTGTGCCAGAGTTGTGCCCTAATTGTGCTAGAGTTGGGCCACAGTTGTGCTAGAGTTGTGCCAGAGTTGTACCAGAGTTGGGCAACGGTTGTGCCACAGTTGTTCCAGAATTGCACCAGAGTTGTGCCATAGTTGTGCCAAAGTTGTGCCAGCGTCGTGCAGGCATTATGCCACATTTGTGCCAGAGACATTTGAGATTTGTGCCACAGTTGTGCCAAAGTTGTGCCAGAGTTGTGCCAGAGTTGTGCCAGAGTTGTACCATCGTTGTCCCAGCGTTGTGCTGGAGTTGTCCTAGAGTTGTGCCAGAGTTGTGCCAGAGTCATGCCAGGGTCGTGCTAGAGTCGTGCCCGAGTTATGTCAGAGTTGTGCCAGAGTTGTGCCAGAGTTTTGCTAGAGTTTATCTAGAGTTGTGCTAGATTTGTGCCAGAGTGACAGATTTGTGCCAGAGTTGTGCTAGTTCTGTGCCAGAGTTGTGCCACAGTTGTGCCAGAGTTGTGTTATAGTTGCTCCAGAGTTGTACCGGAGGTGTGCAAGAGCTGTGCCGAGTTGTGCGAGAGTTGTGCCAGAGTTGGTCTAGATTTGTGCCATAGTCGTGCTAGAGTTTTGCCATAGTTGTGCCAGAGTTGTGCGAGCGTTGTGCCGAGTTCTTCCAGAGTTGTGCCAGAGTTGTGCCAAAGTTGTGCCAGAGTTGTGACAGAGTTGTGCCAGAGTTATGCTAGGGTTGTGCAAGATTTATGCTAGAGTTGTGCTTGAGTCGTGCCAGAGTCGTACCAGAGTTGTGCCAGAATCGTGCCACAGTCATGCCAGAGTTGTGCCAAAGTTGTGCCAAAGATGTGCCGGAGTTGTGCCAAAGTTGTGACAGAGTTGATCCAGAGTTGTGCCAGGGTGCCAGAGTTGTGCCAGAGTTATGCCAGAGTTGTGCCAGCATTCTGCCAGAGGTATGCAAGAGTTGTTTCTGAGTTGTGCCAGAGTTGTGCCACTGTTGTGCCTGAGTTGTGCCAAAATTGTGCAATACTCGTGCCAGAGATGTGCCAGACTTATGCCAGAGTTGTGCCAAAGTTGGGCCAGAGTATTCCCAGAATTTTGCCAGAGTTTTGCTAGAGTTGTACCAGAGTTGTGCCAAAGTTGTGCCAGAGTTGTGCCATAATTGTGCCGAAGTTCGGCAAGAGTTGTGCCAAAGTTGTGCCAGAGTTGTACGAGAGTTGTGCAACGGTTGTGCCAGAGTTGTCCCAGAATTGCACCAGAGTTGTGCCATAGTTGTGCCAAAGTTGTGCCAGCGTTGTGCAAGCATTATGCCAGATTTGTGCCAGAGTCATTCGAGATTTGTGCCACAGTTGTGCCAGAGTTGTGCCAGAGTTGTTCCAGAGTTGTGACAGAGTTGTACCATCGTTGTGCCAGCGTTGTGCTAGAGTTGTCCCAGAGTTGTGCCAGAGTTGTGCCAGAGTTTTGCTAGATTTTATCTAGAAATTTGCTAGAAATGTGCCAGAGTGCCACAGTTGTGCCTGAGTTGTGCCAGAGTTGTGCCAGAGTTGTGCGAGAGTTCTGCTAGAGTTGCTCCATAGTTGTACCAGAGGTGTGCCAGAGCTGTGCCGAGTTGTGCGAGAGTTGTGCCAGGGTTGTTCTAGATTTGTGCCACAGTCGTGCCAGAGTTGTGCCATAGTTGTGCCAGAGTTGTGCCAGCGTTGTGCCAAGTTGTTCCAGAGTTGTGCCAGAGTTGTGCCAACGTTGTACAGACTTATGCTAGAGTCGTGCCTGAGTTGTGCCGAGTTGTGCCAGAGTTGTGCCAGCGTTGTGCCAGGTTGTTCCAGAGTTGTGCCAGAGTTGTGCGAGAGTTGTGCTAGAGTTGTGCCAGAGTTGTGCGAGAGTTGTGCTAGAGTTGTGCCAGAGTTGTGCGAGAGTTGTGCTAGAGTTGTGCCAGAGTTGTGCCAACGTTGTACAGACTTATGCTAGAGTCGTGCCTGAGTTGTGCCGAGTTGTGCCAGAGTTGTGCCAGAGTTGTGCCAGAGTTGTGCCATAGTTGTTCCAGAGTAGTGCCTGCGTTGTGTCGAGTTGTGCTAGAGTTGTGCCAGAGTTGTGCCAGAGTTGTGCCAAAGTTGTGCAAGAGTTATGCAAGAGTTGTGCGTGAGTTGTGCCGAGTTGTGCTAGAGATGTGCGAGAGTTGTGCCAGAATTGTGCCAAAGTTGTCCCATAGTTGTACCAGTGTTCTGGTAGAGTTGTGCCAAAGTTGTGCCAGAGTTGTGACAGAGATGTGCCGGAGTTGTGCTAGGGTTGTGCAAGAGTTATGCCAGAGTTGTGCCACAATTGTGCCAGAGTCGTACCAGAGTCATGCCAGACGCGTGCCACAGTCATGCCAGAGTTGTGCGAGAGTTGTGCTAGAGTTGTGCCAAAGGTGTGCTGGAGTTGTGCCAGAGTTGTGCGAGAGTTGTTACAGAGTTGATCCAGAGTTGTGCCAGGGTGCCAGAGTTGTGCCAGAGTTATGCCAGAGTTGTGCCAGCGTTGTGCCAGAGTTATGCAAGAGTTGTTCCAGAGTTGTGCCAGAGGTGTGCCAGAGTTGTGCCGAGATGTGCCAGAGTTGTGCCATAGTTGTGCAAGAGGTGTGCCAAAGTTGTGCAATAGTCGTGCCAGACATGAGCCAGAGTTATGCCAGAGTTGTGCCAGAGTTGGGCCAGAGTTATCCCAGAGTTCTGCCACAGTTGTGCTAGAGTTGTACCAGAGTTGTGCCAGAGTTGTCCCAGAAATGTGCGAGAGTTGGGCCAGAGTTGTGCCATAGTTGTGCCAGAATTGTACCAGAGTTGTGCAACAGTTGTGCCAGAGTTCTCCCAGGATTGCACCAGAATTGTGCCATAGTTGTGCCAAAGTTGTGCCAGCGTTGTGCAAGCATTATGCCAGAGTTGTGCCATAGTCACTCGAGATTTATGCCACAGTTATGCCAGAGTTGTGCCATAGTTGTGCCAGGGTTATGCCAGAGTGGTACCATCGTTGTACCAGAGTTGTGTGAGAGTTCTGCCAGAGTTGTGCCAGAGTCGTGCCAGGATCGTGTTAGAGTCGTGCCAGAGTTGTGCCAGAGTTGTGCCAGAGTTGTGCCAGTATTGTGCTAGAGTTTATCCACAGTTGTGCTAGAGATGTTCCAGAGTGCCACAGTTGTGCCAGAGTTGTGCCTGAGTTGTGCCAGAGTTGTGCAAAAGTTGTGCCATAGTTGTGCTAGGGTTGCTCCAAAGTTGTACCAGAGGTGTGCGAGAGCTGTGCCGAGTTGTGCGAGAGTTGTGCCACAGTTGTTTTAGATTTGTGCCACAATCGTGCCAGAGTTGTGCCATAGTTCTGCCACAATTGTGCTAGCGTTGTGCCGAGTTGTTCCAGAGTTGTGCCAGAGTTGTGCCAAAGTTGTGCCAGACTTATGCCAGAGTTGTGCCTGATTTGTGCCGAGCGGTGCCAGAGTTGTGCCAGAGTTCTGCCAGAGTTGTGCCAGAGTTGTCCCAGAGTTTTGCCAGAGTTGTACCAGAGTTGTGCCAGAGTTGTGCTAGAGTTGTGACAGAGTTGTTCCAGAGTTGTGCCAGAGTTGTGCTAGAGTTGTGACAGAGTTGTTCCAGAGTTGTGCCAGAGTTGTGCTAGAGTTGTGACAGAGTTGTTCCAGAGTTGTGCCAGAGTTGTGCTAGAGTTGTGACAGAGTTGTTCCAGAGTTGTGCCAGAGTTGTGCTAGAGTTGTGACAGAGTTGTTCCAGAGTTGTGCCAGAGTTGTGCTAGAGTTGTGACAGAGTTGTTCCAGAGTTGTGCCAGAGTTGTGCTAGAGTTGTGACAGAGTTGTTCCAGAGTTGTGCCAGAGTTGTGCTAGAGTTGTGACAGAGTTGTTCCAGAGTTGTGCCAGAGTTGTGCTAGAGTTGTGACAGAGTTGTTCCAGAGTTGTGCCAGAGTTGTGCTAGAGTTGTGACAGAGTTGTTCCAGAGTTGTGCCAGAGTTGTGCTAGAGTTGTGACAGAGTTGTTCCAGAGTTGTGCCAGAGTTGTGCTAGAGTTGTGACAGAGTTGTTCCAGAGTTGTGCCAGAGTTGTGCTAGAGTTGTGACAGAGTTGTTCCAGAGTTGTGCCAGAGTTGTGCTAGAGTTGTGACAGAGTTGTTCCAGAGTTGTGCCAGAGTTGTGCTAGAGTTGTGACAGAGTTGTTCCAGAGTTGTGCCAGAGTTGTGCTAGAGTTGTGACAGAGTTGTTCCAGAGTTGTGCCAGAGTTGTGCTTAAGTTCTGCCAGAGTTGTGCCAGAGTTGTCCCAGAGTTTTGCCAGAATTGTACCAGAGTTGCGCAACAGTTGTGCCAGAGTTGTCCCATAATTGCACCAGAGTTGTGCCATAGTTGTGCCAAAGTTGTGCCAGTGTTTTGCAAGCATTATGCCAGAGTTGTGCCATAGTCATTCGAGATTTGTGCCACAGTTATGCCAGAGTTGTGCAAGAGTTGTTCCAGAGCCGTGCCAAAGTGGTACCATCGTTGTGCCAGCGTTGTGCTAGAGTTGGCCCAGAGTTGTGCCAGAGATGTGCCAGAGTTGTGCCAGGGTCGTGTTAGAGTCGTGCCAGCGTTGTACCAGAGTTGTGCCAGAGTTGTGCCAGAGTTGTGCTAGAGTGTATTCACAGTTGTGCTAGAGTTGTGCCAAAGTGCCAGAGTTGTACCAGAGTTGTGCTAGAGTTGTGCCACAGTTGTGCCAGAGTTGTGCCAGATTTGTGCCAGAGTTGTGCCAAAGTTCTGCCAGAGTTGTGCCAGAGTTATGCCTGAGTTGTGACAGGGTTGTGCCAGAGTTGTGCTAGGATTGTACCAGAGTTATGCCAGAGTTGTGCTAGAGTCGTGCCAAAGTCGCACAAGAGTCGTGCCAGAGTTGTGCCAGAGTCGTGCAAGAGTCGTGCTAAAGTCGTGACAGAGTCGTACCAGAGTTGTGCCAGAGTTGTGCCAGAGTTGTGCCACAGTTGTGCTAGAGTTAATGCAAAGTTGTGCCAGAGTTGTGCCTGAGTGCAAGAGTTGTGCCAGAGTTGTGCAAGAGGTGTGGCAAAGTTGTGCTAGAGCTGTGCCACAGTTGCTACAGAGTTGTACCTATGGTGTGCCAGAGCTGTGCCGAGTTGTGCGAGAGTTGTGCTAGAGTTGTTATAGAGTTGTGCCAGTGTCGTGCCAGAGTTCTGCCATAGTTGTTCCAGAGTTGTGCCTGCGTTGTGTCGAGCTGTGCCAGAGCTCTGCCAGAGTTGTGCCAAAGTTGTGCCAGAGTTATGCCAGAGTTGTGCCTGAGTTGCGCCGAGTTGTGCCAGAGTTGTGCCAGAGTTGTGCCAGAGTTGTGCTAGAGTTGTGCCAGAGTTGTGCCAGAGTTGTTCCAGAGTTGTACCAGAGTTCTGCGATAGCTGTGCCAGAGTTGTGTCAGAGTTGTGACAGAGTTGTGCCAGAGTTGTGCTATGGTTGTACCAAAGTTATGCCAGAGTTGTGCCACAGCCGTGCCAGAGTCGTGCCAGAGTCATGCCAGAGTCGTGCCAGAGTTGTGCAAGAGTTGTGCCAGAGTTGTGCCAGAGTTGTGCCATAGTTTATCCAGAGGTGTGCAAGATCTATGCCGAGTTGTGCGAGAGTTGTGTCAGAGTTGTTCTAGATTTGTGCCACAGTTGTGCCAGAGTAGTGCCATAGTTGTGCCAGAGTTGTGCCAGCATTGTGCCGAGTTGTTCCAGAGTTGTGCCAGAGTTGTGCCAAAGTTGTGCCAGTGTTGTGACAGAGTTGTGCCGGAGTTCTGCTAGAGTTGTGCAAGAGTTATGCTAGAGTAGTGCCTGAGTCGTGCCAAAGTCGTATCAGAGTCGTGCGAGAATCGTGCCAGAGTCATGCCAGAGTTGTGCCAAAGTTGTGCGAGAGTTGTGCCAAAGTTGTGCAGAGTTGTGCCAGAGTTGTGCTAGAGTTGTGACAGAGTTGATCCAGAGTTGTGCCAGGGTGCCAGAGTTGTGCCAGAGTTATGCCAGAGTTGTGCCAGCGTTGTGCCAGAGTTATGCCAGAGTTGTTCCAAAGTTGTGCCAGAGGTGTGCCAGAGTTGTGCCAAGTTGTGCCAGAGTCGTGCCACTGCTGTGCCGGAGTTGTGCCAAAATTGTTCAGTAGTCGTGCCAAAGATGTGCCAGAGTTATGCCAGAGTTGTGCCAGAGTTGGGCCAGAGTTATCCCAGAGTTCTGCCAGAGTTGCACTAGAGTTGTACCAAAGTTGTTCCAGAGTTGTGCCAGAGTTGTGCCATAATTGTGCCAGAGTTGGGCCAGAGTTGTGCAAGAGTTGTGCCAGAGTTGTACCAGAGTTGTGCAACGGTTGTGCCACAGTTGTCCCGGAATTGCACCAGAGTTGTGCCATAGTAGTGCCAAAGTTGTGCCAGCATTGTGTCAAGTTGTGCCAGAGTTGTGCTAGAGTCGTGCCAGAGTTGCGCCATAGTTGTGCCAGAGTTGTGCTAGAGTCGTGCCAGAGTTGCGCCATAGTTGTGCCAGAGTTGTGCTAGAGTCGTGCCAGAGTTGCGCCATAGTTGTGCCAGAGTTGTGCTAGAGTCGTGCCAGAGTTGCGCCATAGTTGTGCCAGAGTTGTGCTAGAGTCGTGCCAGAGTTGCGCCATAGTTGTGCCAGAGTTGTGCTAGAGTCGTGCCAGAGTTGCGCCATAGTTGTGCCAGAGTTGTGCTAGAGTCGTGCCAGAGTTGCGCCATAGTTGTGCCAGAGTTGTGCTAGAGTCGTGCCAGAGTTGCGCCATAGTTGTGCCAGAGTTGTGCTAGAGTCGTGCCAGAGTTGCGCCATAGTTGTGCCAGAGTTGTGCTAGAGTCGTGCCAGAGTTGCGCCATAGTTGTGCCAGAGTTGTGCTAGAGTCGTGCCAGAGTTGCGCCATAGTTGTGCCAGAGTTGTGCTAGAGTCGTGCCAGAGTTGCGCCATAGTTGTGCCAGAGTTGTGCTAGAGTCGTGCCAGAGTTGCGCCATAGTTGTGCCAGAGTTGTGCTAGAGTCGTGCCAGAGTTGCGCCATAGTTGTGCCAGAGTTGTGCTAGAGTCGTGCCAGAGTTGCGCCATAGTTGTGCCAGAGTTGTGCTAGAGTCGTGCCAGAGTTGCGCCATAGTTGTGCCAGAGTTGTGCTAGAGTCGTGCCAGAGTTGCGCCATAGTTGTGCCAGAGTTGTGCTATGGTTGTACCAAAGTTATGCCAGAGTTGTGCAAGAGTCGTGCCGGAGTCGTGCCAGAGTGGGGCTTGAGTCGTGCCAGAGTTGTGCCAGAGTTGTGCAAGAGTGGTGCCAGAGTTGTGCCAGAGTGCCTGAGTTGTGCGAGAGTTGTGCCAAAGTTCTGCCAGAGTTATGCCAGAGTTGTGCCAGAGTTGCTCCAGAATTGTACCTGAGGTGTGCCAGAACTATACCGAGTTGTAGAGAGTTGTGCTAGAGTTGTTCTAGAATTGTGCCAGAGTCGTGCCAGAGTTGTGCCATGGTTGTGCCAGAGTTATGCCAGCGTTGTGCCGAGTTGTGCCAGAGTTGTGCCACAAGTCTGCCAAAGTTGAGCCAGAATTATGCCGGAGTTGTGCCAGAGTTGGTCCAGAGTTGTACCAGAGGTGTGCCAGAGGTCTGCCGAGTTGTGCGAGAGTTGTGCCAGAGTTGTTCTACAGTTGTGCCACTGTCGTGCGAGAGTTGTGCCATAGTTGTGCCTGACTTGAGCCACCGTTGCATCGAGTTGTGCCATTGTTGTGCCAGAGTTGTGCCAAAGTGGTGCCAGAGTTATGCTAGAGTTGCGCCTGAGTTGTGCCGAGTTGTGCCAGAGTTATGCCAGAATTGTGCCAAAGTTTTGCCAGAGTTATGCCAGAGTTGTGCCTGAGTTGTGCCGAGTTGTGCCAGGGTTATGCCAGAGTTTTGCCAGAGTTGTGCCAGAGTTGTGCCACAGTTGTGCCAGAGTTTTGCTAGAGTTGTGCCAGAGTTGTGCCAGAGTTCTACCAGAGTTGTGCCAGAGTTGTGCCAGAGTTTTGCCAGAGTTGTGCCAGAGTTGTGCCACAGTTGTGCCAGAGTTTTGCTAGAGTTGTGCCAGAGTTGTGCCAGAGTTCTACCAGAGTTGTGCCAGAGTTGTGCCAGAGTTTTGCCAGAGTTGTGCCAGAGTTGTGCCACAGTTGTGCCAGAGTTTTGCTAGAGTTGTGCCAGAGTTGTGCCAGAGTTCTACCAGAGTTGTGCCAGAGTTGTGCCAGAGTTTTGCCAGAGTTGTGCCAGAGTTGTGCCACAGTTGTGCCAGAGTTTTGCTAGAGTTGTGCCAGAGTTGTGCCAGAGTTCTACCAGAGTTGTGCCAGAGTTGTGCCAGAGTTTTGCCAGAGTTGTGCCAGAGTTGTGCCACAGTTGTGCCAGAGTTTTGCTAGAGTTGTGCCAGAGTTGTGCCAGAGTTCTACCAGAGTTGTGCCAGAGTTGTGCCAGAGTTTTGCCAGAGTTGTGCCAGAGTTGTGCCACAGTTGTGCCAGAGTTTTGCTAGAGTTGTGCCAGAGTTGTGCCAGAGTTCTACCAGAGTTGTGCCAGAGTTGTGCCAGAGTTTTGCCAGAGTTGTGCCAGAGTTGTGCCACAGTTGTGCCAGAGTTTTGCTAGAGTTGTGCCAGAGTTGTGCCAGAGTTCTACCAGAGTTGTGCCAGAGTTGTGCCAGAGTTTTGCCAGAGTTGTGCCAGAGTTGTGCCACAGTTGTGCCAGAGTTTTGCTAGAGTTGTGCCAGAGTTGTGCCAGAGTTCTACCAGAGTTGTGCCAGAGTTGTGCCAGAGTTTTGCCAGAGTTGTGCCAGAGTTGTGCCACAGTTGTGCCAGAGTTTTGCTAGAGTTGTGCCAGAGTTGTGCCAGAGTTCTACCAGAGTTGTGCCAGAGTTGTGCCAGAGTTTTGCCAGAGTTGTGCCAGAGTTGTGCCACAGTTGTGCCAGAGTTTTGCTAGAGTTGTGCCAGAGTTGTGCCAGAGTTCTACCAGAGTTGTGCCAGAGTTGTGCCAGAGTTTTGCCAGAGTTGTGCCAGAGTTGTGCCACAGTTGTGCCAGAGTTTTGCTAGAGTTGTGCCAGAGTTGTGCCAGAGTTCTACCAGAGTTGTGCCAGAGTTGTGCCAGAGTTTTGCCAGAGTTGTGCCAGAGTTGTGCCACAGTTGTGCCAGAGTTTTGCTAGAGTTGTGCCAGAGTTGTGCCAGAGTTCTACCAGAGTTGTGCCAGAGTTGTGCCAGAGTTTTGCCAGAGTTGTGCCAGAGTTGTGCCACAGTTGTGCCAGAGTTTTGCTAGAGTTGTGCCAGAGTTGTGCCAGAGTTCTACCAGAGTTGTGCCAGAGTTGTGCCAGAGTTTTGCCAGAGTTGTGCCAGAGTTGTGCCACAGTTGTGCCAGAGTTTTGCTAGAGTTGTGCCAGAGTTGTGCCAGAGTTCTACCAGAGTTGTGCCAGAGTTGTGCCAGAGTTTTGCCAGAGTTGTGCCAGAGTTGTGCCACAGTTGTGCCAGAGTTTTGCTAGAGTTGTGCCAGAGTTGTGCCAGAGTTCTACCAGAGTTGTGCCAGAGTTGTGCCAGAGTTTTGCCAGAGTTGTGCCAGAGTTGTGCCACAGTTGTGCCAGAGTTTTGCTAGAGTTGTGCCAGAGTTGTGCCAGAGTTCTACCAGAGTTGTGCCAGAGTTGTGCCAGAGTTTTGCCAGAGTTGTGCCAGAGTTGTGCCACAGTTGTGCCAGAGTTTTGCTAGAGTTGTGCCAGAGTTGTGCCAGAGTTCTACCAGAGTTGTGCCAGAGTTGTGCCAGAGTTTTGCCAGAGTTGTGCCAGAGTTGTGCCACAGTTGTGCCAGAGTTTTGCTAGAGTTGTGCCAGAGTTGTGCCAGAGTTCTACCAGAGTTGTGCCAGAGTTGTGCCAGAGTTTTGCCAGAGTTGTGCCAGAGTTGTGCCACAGTTGTGCCAGAGTTTTGCTAGAGTTGTGCCAGAGTTGTGCCAGAGTTCTACCAGAGTTGTGCCAGAGTTGTGCCAGAGTTTTGCCAGAGTTGTGCCAGAGTTGTGCCACAGTTGTGCCAGAGTTTTGCTAGAGTTGTGCCAGAGTTGTGCCAGAGTTCTACCAGAGTTGTGCCAGAGTTGTGCCAGAGTTTTGCCAGAGTTGTGCCAGAGTTGTGACAAAGTTATGCCAGAGTTCTTCTAGGGTTGTACCAAAGTTATGCCAGAGTTGTGCCAGAGTTGTGCTATGGTTGTACCAAAGTTATGCCAGAGTTGTGCGAGAGTCGTGCCAGAGTCGTACCAGAGTCGTACCAGAGTCGTGCGAGAGTTGTGCTAGAGTCGTGCCATAGTCGTGCCGGAGTCGTGCCCGAGTCGTGCCTGAGTCATGCTAGAGTTGTGCCAGAGTTGTGCCAGAGTTGTGCCAGAGTTGTACCAGAGTTTATACATAGTGGTGCCAGAGTTGTGCCAGAGTGCCAGAGTTGTGCCAGACTTGTGCCAAAGTTGTGCCAGAGTTATGCCAGAGTTGTGCCAGAGTTGCCTTAGAGCTGTACCCGAGCTGTCCCCGAGGTGTGCCGAGTTGTACGAGAGTTGTGCCAGAGTTGTTCTAGAGTTGTGCCAGAGTCGTGCCAGAGTTGTGCCATAGTTGTGCCAAAGTTATGCCAGCGTTGTGCCGAGTTGTGCCAGAGTTGTGCCAGAGTTGTGTCAGAGTTGTGCGAGAATTATGCGGGAGTTGTGCCGGAGTTGGTCCAGAGTTGTACCAGATGTGTGCGAGAGCTGTGCCGAGTTGTGCCAGAGTTGTGTCAGAGATGTTCTACACTTGTGCCACAGTCGTGCGAGAGTTGTGCCATAGGTGTGCCAGAGTTGAGCCACCGTTGCATCAAGTTGTGCCATAGTTGAGCCAGAGTTGTGCCAAAGTTGTACCAGAGTTATGCCAGAGTTGTGCCTGAGTTGAGCCGAGTTGTGCCAAAGTTGTGCCAAAGTTGTGCCAAAGTTTTGCCAGAGTTATGGCAGAGTTGTGCCCGAAATGTGCCGAGTTGTGCAAGAGTTGTGCCAGAGTTTTGCCAGAGTTGTGCCAGAGTTGTGCCAGAGTTGTGTAAGAGTTGTGTCAGAGTTGTGCCAGAGTTGTGCCAGAGTTCTGTAAGAGTTGTGCCAGAGTTGTGCTAGAGTTGTGACAGGGTTGTGCCTGAGTTGTACTAGGGTTGTACTAAAGTTATGCCAAAGTTGTGCCAGAGTTGTGCCAGAGTCGTACCAGAGTCATGCCAGAGTCATGCAAGAGTTGTGCTAGAGTCGTGCCAGAGTCGTGCCAGAGTCGTGCCAGAGTCGTGCCAAAGTTGTGCTAGAGTTGTGCCAGAGTTGTCGCTGGGTTGTGCCAGAGTTTATCCAGAGTTGTGCCAGAGTTTTGCCAGAGTGTCAGAGTTTTGCCAAAGTTGTGCCGGAGTTGTGCCAGAGTTGAGCCAGAGTTGTACCCGAGTTGTGCCTGAGTTTTGCGAGAGTTGTACTAGAGTTGTGCAAGAGTTCTGCCAGAGTTGTGCTAGAGTCATGCCTGAGTTGTGTCATGGTTGTGCCAAAGTTGTGCTAGAGTTGTACCAGAGTTATGCTAGAGTTGTGCCAGAGTCGTGCTAGAGTCGTACCAGAGTCGTGCCAGAGTCGTGCTAGAGTTGTGCCAGAGTCGTGCCAGAGTCGTGCAAGAGTCGTGCCACAGCTGTGCTAGAGTTGTGCCAGAGTTGTGCCAGAGTTCTACCAGAGTTGTGCCAGAGTTGTGCCAGAGTTTATGCAGAGTTGTGCCAGAGTTGTGCCAGAGTGCGAAAGTTGTGCCAGAGTTGTGCAAGAGTTGTGCCAAAGTTGTGCGGGAGTTGTGCCACAGTTGCTCCAGAGTTGTACCTGAGGTGTGCCTGAGCTGTGCCGAGTTGTGCAAGAAATGTGCCAGAGTTGTTCTAGAGTTGTGCCAGAGTAGTGGCAAAGTTGTGCCATAGTTGTGCCAGAGTTGTGCCAGCGTTGTGTCAAGTTGTGCCAGAGTTGTGCCAGTGTTGTGCGAAAGTTGTGCCAGAGTTATGCCAGACATGTGCTTGAGTTGTGCCGGGTTGTGCCAGAGTTGTGTTAGAGTTGTGCCAAAGTTGTGCCAGAGTTAAGCCAGATTTGTGCTAGAGTTCTCCGAGAGTTGTGCCAGAGTTGTGCCAGAGTTGTGACAGAGTTGTGCCAGAGTTGTGCTACGGTTGTACCAAAGTTATGCCAGAGTTGTGCCAGAGT
Organism: Penium margaritaceum; assembly: GCA_023375785.1. Taxonomy (NCBI): domain Eukaryota; kingdom Viridiplantae; phylum Streptophyta; class Zygnematophyceae; order Desmidiales; family Peniaceae; genus Penium; species Penium margaritaceum. Next base: position 35,884 of record SZWC01016802.1, read on the forward strand.
CGTGCGAGAGTCGTGCCAGAGTCGTA
>SZWC01016802.1:35979-47659 GCA_023375785.1 Penium margaritaceum
TGTACCAGAGTTTATCCAGAGTGGTGCCAGAGTTGTGTTAGAGTGCCAAGGTTGTGTCAAAGTTGTGCCAAAGTTTTTTAGAGTTATGCCAGGGTTGTGCCAGAGTTGCTCCAGAGTTGTACCTGAGGTGTGCCAGAGCTGTACCGAGTTGTACGGGAGTTGTGCTAGAGTTGTTCTATAGTTGTGCCAGAGTCGTGCAAGAGTTGTGCCATAGTTGTGCCAAAGTTATGCCAGCGTTGTGCCGAGTTGTGCCAGAGTTGTTCCAGAGTTCTGCCAAAGGTGTGCCAGAATTATGCCAAAGTTGTGCTAGAGTTGGTCCAGAGTTGTACTAGAGGTGTGCCAGAGGTGTGCCGAGTTTTGCGAGAGTTGTGCCAGAGTTGTTCTACAGTTGTGCCACGGTCGTGCAAGAGTTGTGCCATTGTTGTGCCAGACTTGAGCCAACGTTGCGTCGAGTTGTGCCATAGTTGTGCCAGAGTTGTGCCAAAGTTGTGCCACAGTTATGCCAGAGTTGTGCATGAGTTGTGCCGAGTTGTGCCTCAGTTGTTCCAGAGTTGTGCCAATGTTTTGCCACAGTTATGCCAGAGTTGTGCCTGAGTTGTGCCGAGTTGTTCCAGAGTTGTGCCAGAGTTTTTCCAGAGTTGTGCAAGAGGTCTGCAAGAGTTGTCCCAGAGTTGTGCCAGAGTTGTGCCAGAGTTGTGCCAGAGTTATGCCAGAGTTGTGCCAAAGTTCTGCGAGAGTTGTGCCAGAGTTGTGCCAGAGTTGTGACAGAGTTATGCTAGAGTTGTGCTAGGATTGTACCAAAGCTATGCCAAAGTTGTGCCAGAGTCGTGTCAGAGTTGTGCCAGAGTTGTGCCAGAGTTGTGACAGAGTTATGCTAGAGTTGTGCTAGGATTGTACCAAAGCTATGCCAAAGTTGTGCCAGAGTCGTGTCAGAGTCGTACCAGAGTCGTGCCAGAGTCATGCCAGAGTTGTGCCAAAGTCGTGCCACAGTCGTGCCAGAGTCGTGCCAGAGTCGTGCCAGAGATGTGCCAGAGTTGTGCCAGAGTTGTGCCAAAGTTGTGCCAGAGTTTATGCAGAGTAGCCCAGAGTTGTGCCAGAGTGCGAGAGTTGTGCCAGAGTTGTGCAAGATTTGTGCCAAAGATGTGCTAGAGTTGTGCCACAGTTGCTCCAGGGTTGTACCTGAGGTGTGCCAGAGCTGTGCCGAGTTGTGCGAGAGTTGTGCCAGAGTTGTTCCACAGTTGTGCCAGAGTCGTGGCAGAGTTGTGCCATAGTTGTGCCAAAGTTGTGCCAGCATTGTGTCAAGTTGTGCCAGAGCTGTGCCAGAGTTGTGCCAAAGTTGTGCCAGAGTTTTGCCAAAGTTGTGTTTGAGTTGTGCCGAGTTGTGCCAAAGTTGTGCCAGAGTTGTGCCAGAGTTGTGTTAGAGTTGTGCCAGAGTTGTGCTAGAGTTGTGCCAGAGTTGTGACACAGTTGTGCCAGAGTTGTGCTATGGTTGTACCAAAGTTATGCCAGAGTTGTGCCAGAGTTGTGCAAGAGTTGTGCCAGAGTGGTGCCAGAGTTGTGCCAGAGTGCCCGAGTTCTGCCAGAGTTGTGCCAAAGTTCTGCCAGAGTTATGCCAGAGTTGTGCTAGAGTTGCTCCAGAGTTGCACCTGAGGTGTACCAGAACTCTACTGAGTTGTACGAGAGTTGTGCCAGAATTGCTCTAGAGTTGTGCCAGAGTCCTGCCAGAGTTGTGTCATGGTTGTGGCAAAGTTATGCCAGCGTTGTGCCGAGTTGTGCCATAGTTGTGCCACAGTTCTGCCAAAGTTATGACAGAATTATGCCGGAGTTGTGCTAGAGTTGGTCCAGAGTTGTACCAGAGGTGTGCCAGAGGTGTGCTGAGTTGTGCGAAAGTTGTGCCAGAGTTGTTCTATAGTTGTGCCACAGTCGTGCAAGAGTTGTGCCATTGTTGTGCCAGACATGAGCCAACGTTGCGTCGAGTTGTGCCATAGTTGTGCCTGAGTTGTGCCAAAGTTGTGCCAGAGTTATGCCAGAGTTGTGCTAGAGTTGCTCCAGAGTTGTACCTGAGGTGTGCCAGAGTTGTTCTACAGTTGTGCCAGAGTCGTGGCAGAGTTGTGCCATAGTTGTGCCAAAGTTGTGCCAACATTGTGTCAAGTTGTGCCAGAGTTGTGCCCGAGTTGTGCCAAAGTTGTGCCAGAGTTATGCCAGAGTTGTGCTAGAGTTGCTCCAGAGTTGTACCTGAGGTGTGCCAGAGTTGTTCTACAGTTGTGCCAGAGTCGTGGCAGAGTTGTGCCATAGTTGTGCCAAAGTTGTGCCAACATTGTGTCAAGTTGTGCCAGAGTTGTGCCCGAGTTGTGCCAAAGTTGTGCCAGAGTTATGCCAGAGTTGTGCTAGAGTTGCTCCAGAGTTGTACCTGAGGTGTGCCAGAGTTGTTCTACAGTTGTGCCAGAGTCGTGGCAGAGTTGTGCCATAGTTGTGCCAAAGTTGTGCCAACATTGTGTCAAGTTGTGCCAGAGTTGTGCCCGAGTTGTGCCAAAGTTGTGCCAGAGTTATGCCAGAGTTGTGCTAGAGTTGCTCCAGAGTTGTACCTGAGGTGTGCCAGAGTTGTTCTACAGTTGTGCCAGAGTCGTGGCAGAGTTGTGCCATAGTTGTGCCAAAGTTGTGCCAACATTGTGTCAAGTTGTGCCAGAGTTGTGCCCGAGTTGTGCCAAAGTTGTGCCAGAGTTATGCCAGAGTTGTGCTAGAGTTGCTCCAGAGTTGTACCTGAGGTGTGCCAGAGTTGTTCTACAGTTGTGCCAGAGTCGTGGCAGAGTTGTGCCATAGTTGTGCCAAAGTTGTGCCAACATTGTGTCAAGTTGTGCCAGAGTTGTGCCCGAGTTGTGCCAAAGTTGTGCCAGAGTTATGCCAGAGTTGTGCTAGAGTTGCTCCAGAGTTGTACCTGAGGTGTGCCAGAGTTGTTCTACAGTTGTGCCAGAGTCGTGGCAGAGTTGTGCCATAGTTGTGCCAAAGTTGTGCCAACATTGTGTCAAGTTGTGCCAGAGTTGTGCCCGAGTTGTGCCAAAGTTGTGCCAGAGTTATGCCAGAGTTGTGCTAGAGTTGCTCCAGAGTTGTACCTGAGGTGTGCCAGAGTTGTTCTACAGTTGTGCCAGAGTCGTGGCAGAGTTGTGCCATAGTTGTGCCAAAGTTGTGCCAACATTGTGTCAAGTTGTGCCAGAGTTGTGCCCGAGTTGTGCCAAAGTTGTGCCAGAGTTATGCCAGAGTTGTGCTAGAGTTGCTCCAGAGTTGTACCTGAGGTGTGCCAGAGTTGTTCTACAGTTGTGCCAGAGTCGTGGCAGAGTTGTGCCATAGTTGTGCCAAAGTTGTGCCAACATTGTGTCAAGTTGTGCCAGAGTTGTGCCCGAGTTGTGCCAAAGTTGTGCCAGAGTTATGCCAGAGTTGTGCTAGAGTTGCTCCAGAGTTGTACCTGAGGTGTGCCAGAGTTGTTCTACAGTTGTGCCAGAGTCGTGGCAGAGTTGTGCCATAGTTGTGCCAAAGTTGTGCCAACATTGTGTCAAGTTGTGCCAGAGTTGTGCCCGAGTTGTGCCAAAGTTGTGCCAGAGTTATGCCAGAGTTGTGCTAGAGTTGCTCCAGAGTTGTACCTGAGGTGTGCCAGAGTTGTTCTACAGTTGTGCCAGAGTCGTGGCAGAGTTGTGCCATAGTTGTGCCAAAGTTGTGCCAACATTGTGTCAAGTTGTGCCAGAGTTGTGCCCGAGTTGTGCCAAAGTTGTGCCAGAGTTATGCCAGAGTTGTGCTAGAGTTGCTCCAGAGTTGTACCTGAGGTGTGCCAGAGTTGTTCTACAGTTGTGCCAGAGTCGTGGCAGAGTTGTGCCATAGTTGTGCCAAAGTTGTGCCAACATTGTGTCAAGTTGTGCCAGAGTTGTGCCCGAGTTGTGCCAAAGTTGTGCCAGAGTTATGCCAGAGTTGTGCTAGAGTTGCTCCAGAGTTGTACCTGAGGTGTGCCAGAGTTGTTCTACAGTTGTGCCAGAGTCGTGGCAGAGTTGTGCCATAGTTGTGCCAAAGTTGTGCCAACATTGTGTCAAGTTGTGCCAGAGTTGTGCCCGAGTTGTGCCAAAGTTGTGCCAGAGTTATGCCAGAGTTGTGCCAGAGTCGTGCGAGAGTCGTGCCAGAGTCGGGCTCGAGTCGTGCCAGAGTTGTGCCAGAGTTGTGCGAGAGTTGTGCCAGAGTCGGGCTTGAGTTGTGCCAGAGTTGTGCCAGAGTGGTGCCAGAGTTGTGCCAGAGTGCCTGAGTTGTGCCAGAGTTGTGCCAAAGTTCTGCCAGAGTTATGCCAGAGTTGTGCCAGAGTTGCTCCTGAGTTGTACCTGAGGTGTGCCAAAACTGTACAGAGTTGTACGAGAGTTGTGCCAGAATCGCTCTAGAGTTGTGCCAGAGTCCTGCCAGAGTTGTGCCATGGTTGTGCCAGAGTTATGCCAGCATTGTGCCGAGTTGTGCCAGAGTTGTGCCAGAGTTCTGCCAAAGTTGTGACAGAATTATGCCAGAGTTGTGCCAGAGTTGGTCCAAAGTTACACCAGAGGTGTGCCAGAGGTGTGCCGAGTTGTGCGAGAGTTGTGCCACAGTTGTTTTGCAGTTGTGCCAAAGTCGTGCGAGAGTTGTGCCATAGTTGTGCCTGACTTGAGCCACCGTTGCGTCGAGTTGTGCCAGAGTTATGCCAGAGTTGTGCCAAAGTTCTGCGAGAGTTGTGCCAGAGTTGTGGCAGAGTTGTGGCAGAGTTGTGACAGAGTTGTGCTAGAGTTGTGCTAGGATTGTACCAAAGTTATGCCAAAGTTGTGCCAGAGTCGTGCCAGAGTCGTACCAGAGTCGTGCCAGAGTCATGCCAGAGTTGTGCCAAAGTCCTGCCAGAGTCGTGCCAGAGTCGTGCCAGAGTCCTGCCAGAGTTGTGCCAGAGTTGTGCCAGAGTTGTGCCAGAGTGGTGCCAGAGTTGTGCCAGAGTGCCTGAGTTGTACCACAGTTGTGCCAAAGTTCTGCCAGAGTTATGCCAGAGTTGTGCCAGAGTTGTGCCTGAGTTGTGCTAGAGTTGTGCCAGAGTCGTGCCAGAGTCGTACCAGAGTCGTGCCAGAGTCGTGCGAGAGTAGTGCCAGAGTCGTGCCATAGTCGTGCCAGAGTCGTGCCTGAGTCGTGCTAGAGTTGTGCCAGAGTCGTGCCAGAGTCGTACCAGAGTCGTGCCAGAGTCGTGCGAGAGTAGTGCCAGAGTCGTGCCATAGTCGTGCCAGAGTCGTGCCTGAGTCGTGCTAGAGTTGTGCCAGAGTCGTGCCAGAGTCGTACCAGAGTCGTGCCAGAGTCGTGCGAGAGTAGTGCCAGAGTCGTGCCATAGTCGTGCCAGAGTCGTGCCTGAGTCGTGCTAGAGTTGTGCCAGAGTCGTGCCAGAGTCGTACCAGAGTCGTGCCAGAGTCGTGCGAGAGTAGTGCCAGAGTCGTGCCATAGTCGTGCCAGAGTCGTGCCTGAGTCGTGCTAGAGTTGTGCCAGAGTCGTGCCAGAGTCGTACCAGAGTCGTGCCAGAGTCGTGCGAGAGTAGTGCCAGAGTCGTGCCATAGTCGTGCCAGAGTCGTGCCTGAGTCGTGCTAGAGTTGTGCCAGAGTCGTGCCAGAGTCGTACCAGAGTCGTGCCAGAGTCGTGCGAGAGTAGTGCCAGAGTCGTGCCATAGTCGTGCCAGAGTCGTGCCTGAGTCGTGCTAGAGTTGTGCCAGAGTCGTGCCAGAGTCGTACCAGAGTCGTGCCAGAGTCGTGCGAGAGTAGTGCCAGAGTCGTGCCATAGTCGTGCCAGAGTCGTGCCTGAGTCGTGCTAGAGTTGTGCCAGAGTCGTGCCAGAGTCGTACCAGAGTCGTGCCAGAGTCGTGCGAGAGTAGTGCCAGAGTCGTGCCATAGTCGTGCCAGAGTCGTGCCTGAGTCGTGCTAGAGTTGTGCCAGAGTCGTGCCAGAGTCGTACCAGAGTCGTGCCAGAGTCGTGCGAGAGTAGTGCCAGAGTCGTGCCATAGTCGTGCCAGAGTCGTGCCTGAGTCGTGCTAGAGTTGTGCCAGAGTCGTGCCAGAGTCGTGCCTGAGTCGTGCTAGAGTTGTGCCAGAGTCGTGCCAGAGTCGTGCCAGAGTCGTGCCAGAGTCGTGCCAGAGTTGTGCCAGAGTTGTGCCAGAGTTCTGCCAAAGTTGTGACAGAATTATGCCAGAGTTGTGCCAGAGTTGGTCCAGAGTTGTACCAGAGGTGTGCCAGAGGTGTGCCGAGTTGTGCGAGAGTTGTGCCAGAGTTTTTCTGCAGTTGTGCCAAAGTCGTGCGAGAGTTGTGCCATAGTTGTGCCTGACTTGAGCCACCGTTGCGTCGAGTTGTGCCATAGTTGTGCTAGAGTTGTGCCAAAGTGGTGCCAGAGTTATGCCAGCATTGTGCCGAGTTGTGCCATAGTTGTGCCTGACTTGAGCCACCGTTGCGTCGAGTTGTGCCATAGTTGTGCTAGAGTTGTGCCAAAGTGGTGCCAGAGTTATGCCAGAGTTGCGCCTGAGTTGTGCCGAGTTGTGCCAGAGTTATGCCAGAGCGGTGCCAAAGTTTTGCCACACTTATGGAAGAGTTGTTCCTGAGTTGTGCCGAGTTGTGCCAGAGTTGTGCCAGAGTTTTGCCAGAGTTGTGCCAGAATTGTGCCAGAGTTGTGCCAGAATTGTGCCAGAGTTGTGCCAGAGTTCTACCAGAGTTCTGGGAGAGTTGTGCCAGAGTTGTGCCAGAGTTGTGACAGGGTTGTGCCAGAGTTGTGCTAGGGTTGTACCAAAGTGATGCTCAAGTTGTGCCAGAGTCGTGCCACAGTCGTACCAGAGTCGTGCCAGAGTCATGCCAGAGTTGTGCCAGAGTCGTGCCAGAGTCGTGCCAGAGTCATGCCACAGTCGTGCCAGAGTTGTGCCAGAGTTGTGCCGGAGTTGTGGCAGAGTTGTGCCAGAGTTTATCCAGAGTTGTGCCAGAGTTGTGCAAGAGTGCCAGAGTTGTGCGAGAGTTGTGCCAGAGTTGTGCGATAGTTGTGCCAGAGTTGTGCCAGAGTTGTGACAAAGTTATGCCAGAGTTGTGCTAGGGTTGTACCAAAGTTATGCTATAGTTGTGCCAAAGTTGTGCTATGGTTGTACCAAAGATATGCCACAGTTGTGCCAGAGTCGTGCTAGAGTCGTACCAGAGTTGTGCCAGAGTTGTGCTAGGGTTGTACCAAAGTTATGCTATAGTTGTGCCAAAGTTGTGCTATGGTTGTACCAAAGATATGCCACAGTTGTGCCAGAGTCGTGCTAGAGTCGTACCAGAGTTGTGCCAGAGTCATGCGAGAGTAGTGTCAGAGTCGTGCCATAGTCGTGCAAGAGTCATGCCTGAGTCGTGCTAGAGTTGTGCCAGAGTTGTGCCAGAGTTGGTCCAGAGTTGTACCAGAGGTGTGCCAGAGGTGTGCCGATTTGTGCGAAAGTTGTGCCAGAGTTGTTCTACAGGTGTGCCACAGTCGTGCAAGAGTTGTGCCATTGTTGTGCCAGACATGAGCCAACGTTGCGTTGAGTTGTGCCATAGTTGGGCCTGAGTTGTGCCAAAGTTGTGCCAGAGTTATGCCAGAGTTGTGCATGAGTTGTGCCGAGTTGTGCCACAGCTGTTCCAGAGTTGTGCCAAAGTTTTGCAACATTTATGCCAGAGTTGTGCCTGAGTTGTGCCGAGTTGTTTGAGAGTTGTGCCAGAGTTTTGCCAGAGTTGTGCCGGAGGTTTGCAAGAGTTGTCCCAAAGTTGTGCCAGAGTTGTGCCAGAGTTGTGCCAGAGTTATGCCAGAGTTGTGCCAGAGTTTTGCCAGAGTTGTGCCGGAGGTTTGCAAGAGTTGTCCCAAAGTTGTGCCAGAGTTGTGCCAGAGTTGTGCCAGAGTTATGCCAGAGTTGTGCCAAAGTTCTGCGAGAGTTGTGCCAGAGTTGTGCCGGAGTTGTGACAGAGTTGTGCTAGAGTTGTGCTAGGATTGTACCAAAGTTATGCCAAAGTTGTGCCAGAGTCGTGCCAGAGTCCTACCAGAGTCGTGCCAGAGTCATGCTAGAGTTGTGCCAAAGTCCTGCCAGAGTCGTGCCAGAGTCGTGCCAGAGTCGTGCCAGAGTTGTGCCAGAGTTGTGCCAGAGTTGTGCCAAAGTTGTGCCAGAGTTTATGCAGAGTAGTGCCAGAGTTGTGCCAGAGTCGTGCGAGAGTAGTGCCAGAGTCGTGCCATAGTCGTGCCAGAGTCGTGCCTGAGTCGTGCTAGAGTTGTGCCAGAGTCGTGCGAGAGTAGTGCCAGAGTCGTGCCATAGTCGTGCCAGAGTCGTGCCTGAGTCGTGCTAGAGTTGTGCCAGAGTCGTGCGAGAGTAGTGCCAGAGTCGTGCCATAGTCGTGCCAGAGTCGTGCCTGAGTCGTGCTAGAGTTGTGCCAGAGTCGTGCGAGAGTAGTGCCAGAGTCGTGCCATAGTCGTGCCAGAGTCGTGCCTGAGTCGTGCTAGAGTTGTGCCAGAGTCGTGCGAGAGTAGTGCCAGAGTCGTGCCATAGTCGTGCCAGAGTCGTGCCTGAGTCGTGCTAGAGTTGTGCCAGAGTCGTGCGAGAGTAGTGCCAGAGTCGTGCCATAGTCGTGCCAGAGTCGTGCCTGAGTCGTGCTAGAGTTGTGCCAGAGTCGTGCGAGAGTAGTGCCAGAGTCGTGCCATAGTCGTGCCAGAGTCGTGCCTGAGTCGTGCTAGAGTTGTGCCAGAGTCGTGCGAGAGTAGTGCCAGAGTCGTGCCATAGTCGTGCCAGAGTCGTGCCTGAGTCGTGCTAGAGTTGTGCCAGAGTCGTGCGAGAGTAGTGCCAGAGTCGTGCCATAGTCGTGCCAGAGTCGTGCCTGAGTCGTGCTAGAGTTGTGCCAGAGTCGTGCGAGAGTAGTGCCAGAGTCGTGCCATAGTCGTGCCAGAGTCGTGCCTGAGTCGTGCTAGAGTTGTGCCAGAGTCGTGCGAGAGTAGTGCCAGAGTCGTGCCATAGTCGTGCCAGAGTCGTGCCTGAGTCGTGCTAGAGTTGTGCCAGAGTCGTGCGAGAGTAGTGCCAGAGTCGTGCCATAGTCGTGCCAGAGTCGTGCCTGAGTCGTGCTAGAGTTGTGCCAGAGTCGTGCGAGAGTAGTGCCAGAGTCGTGCCATAGTCGTGCCAGAGTCGTGCCTGAGTCGTGCTAGAGTTGTGCCAGAGTCGTGCGAGAGTAGTGCCAGAGTTGTGCCAGAGTCGTGCGAGAGTAGTGCCAGAGTTGTGCCAGAGTCGTGCGAGAGTTGTGCCAGAGTTGTTCTAGAGTTGTGCCAGAGTCGTGCCAGAGTTGTGCCATAGTTGTGCCAGAGTTATGCCAGCGTTGTGCCAGAGTTGTGCCATAGTTGTGCCAGAGTTGTGCGAGAATTATGCCGGAGTTGTGCCATAGTTGGTCCAGAGTTGTACCAGATGTGTGCCACAGCTATGCCGAGTTGTGCGAGAGTTGCGTCAGAGATGTTCTATAGTTGTGCCACAGTCGTGCGAGAGTTGTGCCATAGTTGTGCCAGAGTTGAGCCAGCGTTGCGTCAAGTTGTGCCATAGTTGTGCCAGAGTTGTGCCAAATTTGTACCAGAGTTATGCCAGAGTTGTGCCTGAGTTGAGCCAAGTTGTGCCAGAGTTGTGCCAGAGTTGTGCCAAATTTGTACCAGAGTTATGCCAGAGTTGTGCCTGAGTTGAGCCAAGTTGTGCCAGAGTTGTGCCAGAGTTGTGCCAAAGTTTTGCCAGAGTTATGCCAGAGTTGTGCCTGAGTTGTGCCCAGTTGTGCAAGAGTTGTACTAGTGTTTTGCCAGAGTTGTGCCAGAGTTGTGCGAGAGTTGTGCCAGAGTTGTGTCAGAGTTGTACCAGAGTTGTGCCAGAGTTCTGCAAGAGTTGTGCCAGAGTTATGCTAGAGTTATGACAGGGTTGTGCCTGAGTTGTGCTAGGGTTGTACCAAAGTTATGCCAAAGTCATGCCAGAGTCGTGCGAGAGTCGTACCAGAGTCCTGCCAGAGTCATGCAAGAGTTGTGCTAGAGTCGTGCCAGAGTCGTTCCAGAGTCGTGCCAGAGTCGTGCCAGAGTTGTGCTAGAGTTGTGCCAGAGTTGTCCTAGAGTTGTGCCGGAGTTTATCCAGAGTTGTGCCAGAGTTTTGCCAGAGTGTCAGAGTTTTGCCAATGTTGTGCCAGAGTTGTGCCAGAGTTGTGCCAGAGTTGTGCCTGAGTTGTGCGAGAGTTGTGCTAGAGTTGTGCAAGAGTTCTGCCAGAGTTGTGCTAGTGTCATGCCTGAGTTGTGACATGGTTGTACCAGAGTTATGCTAGAGTTGTGCCAGAGTCGTGCCAGAGTCGTACCAGAGTCGTGCCAGAGTCGTTCCAGTGTTGTGCCAGAGGCGTGCCAGAGTCGTGCCAGAGTCGTGCCAGAGTCATGCTAGAGTTGTGCGAGAGTTGTGCCGGAGTTCTACCAGAGTTGTGGCAGAGTTGTGCCAGAGTTTATGCAGAGTTGTGCCAGAGTTGTGCCAGAGTGCAAGAGTTGTGCCAGAGTTGTGCAAGCGTTGTGCCAAAGTTGTGCCAGAGTTGTGCCGCAATTGCTCCAGAGTTGTACCTGAGGTGTGCCTGAGCTGTGCCGAGTTGTGCGAGAGTTGTGCCAGAGTTGTTCAAGAGTTGTGCCAGAGTCGTGGCAGAGTTGTGCCATAGTTGTGCCAGAGTTGTGCCAGCGTTGTGTCAAGTTGTGCCAGAGTTGTGCCAGTGTTGTGCCAAAGTTGTGCCAGAGTTATGCCAGAGTTGTGCCTGAGTTGTGCCGGGTTGTGCCAAAGTTGTGCCAGAGTTGTGCCAGAGTTGTGTTAGAGTTGTGCCAGAGTTGTGCCGGAGTTGTGCCAAAGTTGTGCGAGAGTTCTGCGAGAGTTATGCCAGAGTTGTGCCAGAGTTGTGACAGAGTTGTGCCAGAGTTGTGCTAGGGTTGTACCAAAGTTATGCCAGAGTTGTGCCAGAGTCGTGCGAGAGTCGTACTTCAGTCGTACCAGAGTCGTGCGAGAGTTGTGCCTGAGTTGTGCCAGAGTTGTGCCAGAGTTGTACCAGAGTTTATCCAGAGTGGTGCCAGAGTTGTGCCAGAGTGCCAAGGTTGTGCCATAGTTGTGCCAAAGTTGTTTAGAGTTATGCGAGAGTTGTGCCAGAGTTGCTCCAGAGTTGTACCTGAGGTGTGCCGGAGCTGTACCGAGTTGTACGAGCGTTGTGCCAGAGTTGTTCTATAGTTGTGCCGGAGTCGTGCCAGAGTTGTGCCATAGTTGTGCCGGAGTTATGCCAGCGTTGTGCCGAGTTGTGCCAGAGTTGTGCCAGAGTTCTGCCAAAGGTGTGCCAGAATTATGCCAAAGTTGTGCCAGAGTTGGTCCAGAGTTGTACTAGAGATGTGCCAGAGGTATGCCGAGTTGTGGAAGAGTTGTGCCAGAGTTGTTCTACAGTTGTGCCACAGCCGTGCAAGAGTTGTGCCATTGTTGTGCCAGACTTGAGCCAACGTTGCGTTGAGTTGTCCCATAGTTGTGCCAGAGTTGTGCCAAAGTTGTGCCAGAGTTATGCCAGAGTTGTGCATGAGTTGTGCCGAGTTGTGCCACAGTTGTTTTAGAGTTGTGCCAAAGTTTTGCCACAGTTATGCCAGAGTTGTGCCTGAGTTGTGCCGAGTTGTT
>SZWC01016803.1:20872-34537 GCA_023375785.1 Penium margaritaceum
CGGCTGCTGCGCTGCTGCTGCCGCCGCTGCTGCTGCGCTGCTGCTGCCGCGGCTGCTGTCACGATGTTGCTGCGGCTGTGGCTGCTGCGCTGCTGCTGCTACTCAGCTGCGGTGGCGGTGGGAGAAGGGAAGCTGGCACCGCCGCTGCCACGCCTCTCTGCGTGGTGGTACACGTCGCTGCTACTGTCTCTGCAGCTGCGAACTCACGTTGACGGTGGTCGACCGTCTCCAACGGGTCCCAGAAGGTCTGCTGCAGCGGTGACTCTCACTGCTGCTGCTCTGCTGCGTCTCTGCTGCGCAGCTCGGTGAGATCTGTCTCACAACTCTGATACCATGAGAAACTGCTAGGAAGCTTCCTAGCCTTGCTGCTGCTGACGTGGCGACACTGTCCAGTCAGCTGACGCACTAGCAAGCAGGCAGGTGCAAGAAACAGCAAGGATCAGGCTAGGGAGACGCGCAAAGTCTCATAAGCTTCAATAGCTTAGTAAATGCAGAGAGAAATGACAACTGACAGGTCCAGGGCATAAATACCTGCCGCGGCGCACGGCGGGTGTCGCACGCGGCAGTCCAAGAGCTGTCCTAAAACCGGCCCAAAACCACTGTTTTGGCCGTAACTCTGCGCACACATGTCAGAATCCTATGCCGTCTGAACCTAGACGTGCAGAATCAAAAGATGCACGCAACGACTGGTCACATGCATGCATCCATCGACTGACAGCAAGTATATAATACAAAAACATGCAAATAGGCCTCATGCCCAGTCCGCCGAAAGGCGCCTGCAAGACGTAGAAGGCACAGAAAATAGTCCCGGTGACATCTGGGGCTCTGGAACAGTGGTCGGTCAGCTCCAGATGGGTAGTCCACCGCCCGTCGTCGCGCCGGTGTCACCAGGGCCGCCTGCCTCAGGGATCTGCACGAGTATGGACACGGCCGAGTGGTCACAGTAAACTGTACAGGAACGGCACAAAGCACAACAGGGGGGGGGGGCGGACTTCGCTGGGGGTTCCGACAAACAGGCGTCCATAGGAATTCCCACTCCATCAATGGGCAGTCGAAAATCCCTTTTCATTTCATGTTACATTTTGTTCAAGTATATGCCCTCGTTTTGTTATGTACCAAACGTACACGAGTCCCTTATCTTCTCTAGTGGGCATTTTTGTTATTACACAAACAGCCCACCGCAGTGCAAAGACCACGATGTTCTTTCCGACGCACGAGGGTAAACTGGCCAACTGACCCGCCCTCAGTGGATATTCTCAAACCTTTTGACAGCTTCGACCACTCTCGCGAACCTACGAACAAAAGTGTCATGACCTTTCGGTCGACTTCTCGACGGATCCCAACGAATCTGGACTTTACAAAGATGCATTGCACATCGTCACCGTCCATTCTTGAAGACCCCAGACTTCTCAGAGGACCTTCTTGAACCCAACCACTCACGACGCGAGTGTGCACGCCTCGCTTGACATTTGACACAACGACCCCGACTATGCTTCACTCGTAAGTCCACACTTGAATGTATACGTTCAATCATGTTGACACTCGTCATCCAAGTACGCATACCTTTAATTATAAACTGCTCAACTGACCCAAATTCTAAATCACGTTTTGCCTCACAACTTCTTGAGAAGATGCATACAAGCTTCCTGTGACACAACTGTTGACTTGGCGTCAGTGCCCTGTCAGACGATGACAACAGTCACAGATCATACACACGCCCGCAAGGGTCTGGCTAGGAGACACAAGTAAGAATGTCATAATGCTTCAATAGCATTTGCAGAGAGCAATGACAAATGACAGGTCAATGGCATAAGTACCTGCCGCGGCGCACGGCGGGCGTCACATACGGCAGCACAAGGTCTCTCCTAAAACCGGTCCAAAACCACTGTTTTGGTCGTGACTGAGCGTAGACATGTCAGAACACTACGCTATTTCAACCTAGACGTGTAGAATCACACAGCAAATGTTACGATTGGTCATATCCATGTATTCGGGATCAAACGGTGGACACACAATGCAAAAACATGTAAATCGGGCACACTCAGCCACTCTCAAGAAAGGGGCGAAGCCCAACAGAATGAGTGGCCACCAGAAGCTTCCTGCGAGCTAGTGCCTTCGTCAAGAAGTCAGCACACTGCATGTCAGTTCCAACCCATATGACAGATATCACGTGTTGCTTCACTAGATCACGCACAAAGTGATGCTCAATTGCAATGTGCTTCGTGCGAGCGTGAAAGACACTAGAGTTCTTCGCAATGACAAGGGCACTTTGGTTACCCCAACGAAGCACAATGGCGGGTATTGACTGACCCAACTCAAGGAACAGGCGCTGCAGCCATACTGCCTCAACAACCCCTGCATCCAAAGCAACATACTCTGCCTCCGATGAGCTACGTACGTGCAGACGTGCTTCCCCCTATGCCAGAAAACAACGGTACCACCGAGTAGGAACACGTAACCGGTGCGACTGCGTCCATCTAGACTCTAGGCCCACTCGCTCTGTGTGTAGTCGTCACAAACCATCAAGCACTGCCTTCGAAAGCAGAATCCAAGGTACGGTGTGGAGACCACGTACCGCACCACTCGCAGAGTCGCATGAAAGGCTCTAGCACGTGCAGCCTACAAAAACTGTGCAAGGAGGTTGACGACGAAGGCGATATTGGGGCGTGTGGTACTGGCCTGGTACATCAGAGATCCGATGAGATAGAGGTACAAGGTCACATCTGCTGTCTCCCCCAGTTGTGTGGGATCGTGCACCTTTAGGGCATCCTGTCCGTGAGGTGTGAGAGGCGTGGAGGCCGTGGGCACTACGCCAAGGAGGTCGCTGATGCGCTCCCCCACAACTCGTGCGTATCAGGGCTGATGCAGAAGTAGTGTCCAACGTCTAAGGTCTCGCATGATCTCCATGCCAAGAAACACCGCTGCAGGACCAAGGTCCTTCATCCTAGAGGCAGTCTCGAGGACTGTCGTGGCCTCCTTCACGGCCTCCATGGAAGGAGACGCGATCAGAAGGTCATCCACATGGAACAAGCAGTGAACCGCTCAGGCGTCCGTCGGATAAAAAGAGAGGGATCTGCCTCGTTGTGTACATTTCTCGTACGAGTCGGGGTACGAGTGATCTCCTGGTTTCAACACCAAGGAGATTGCTTGAGGTCGTATAAGGAATTGCGCAAATGCTAGACCTTGTCACCGTCCTCAAAGCCTGGTGGCTGAGCCACGTAAATCTCCTCATCCACAGAGCGATGGAGGAATGCATTGCTTACATCCATCTGGTGCAGTTCCACGTCATGTTAAGCAACTACACCGAATAGAGTGCGAGCTGAGGTCATGCGGCCGACAGGGACAAAGGTGTCAGTGTAATGGATACCCTCAACTTGAGAGTACCCCTTCACGACTAAGCGCGCCTCGTGGCATTCCAATGAGCCATCCGGCTTCACTTTCTGGCGAAAGACCCACTTGACCTGAATAGCCTTCCTCCCAGGTGGAAGGTCGACTAGCTCGTAAACTCCGTGCTCTCGGATGGAGCAAAGCTCATCCTTGGAGGCAGCACACCAGGCATTTTCATCCTCTGATGAGAGAGCTTCCCCCAGTGTGCCAAGATTAGGCGCCATAGAGGGAGAGCTTTGAGTGGCAAGTGCACACGCCTCAGTGCTAGGTCTGATGACCACAAGGTCGGCTGCTCCATCACAAGCGATATGAAACTCGCGAGTGACGAGATGGTGCCCTACGGGGAATACTGGATGTACCTCTATGTGCTTAGTGCGGACACTCAAGCCTAGGGCCTTTGTGCAGGGATCACCACTCACGATGCTGCGAGTGGAGCGCCTGGGTGCGGGACTTGACACTTGCTGACTCTGGAGTCCAATGGTCGAAGACGACCGCCGGGCTCACGTGAGTAATCTGGGCTCGAGGGGCTCACCTCATGTGTAGGGACAGGCACCACCAAAGTTGGTGAGGGTTGAGGCAAAGGAGCAGGTGATGGCGTGGGAGGAGATGCATCTATGGGAGACAAGGGACTCGGTGTGACAGTAGGAGCAGATGAGGCAGGACCACGCACAAAGGCCGGAGCACTGGCGGACAAAGGTACATGATCATGGGTGCCTGTGGGGTGCAAGGGAACAGGGGTAGAAGTCTGCTGTGCTGGAGAGGTCTCTCGGCCGACATCGATGATCGCTGGATCATCAAGAGCTGGAGACCGAGAAGTGGAGGGGGATGGAACGGACACATCAGCCGTGCGAGAGGTGCTTGCAGGCTTAGACTCCCGCATTCGTCAAGAAGCTTCACAAGTAGGAATGTGCGTGACAAACAACAACGTGATCGGGGTCATATCGCGATAGGTGAGGGACTCAAAGAAGAGGGCGTCGTGGGACTCAACGATGCGACGAGGGACGAGGTCCCAAAAACTCCAGGCCTTTGACCATAGGGAGATGCCTACAGGCGACCCCGCGGTGAGTCCTTGGACCCCTGCTGGTCCTCGGTGTACCACATAGAAGCCAAGGATCCCCAGACACGAGCAAGACGCAGGTCAGCACGGTGGCCAAACCAAAGCTCGTATGGTGTAACGTGGTCCAAAAGGAGACCGTGCAGGAGGCGGTTCAAGACCCACGTCATGTAAGCCAATCCTTAAAAGGTGAAGGACTCCGGGACGCTGCACTCAGACCGTATAGCGTGAGCCGCATCCTCCATGGTGCGATCCAGTGCTCAGAGACACCGTTTTGCTGAGTACTAGGAGCGGAGACCTAGTGAAAAACCTTGTGCTCGGCGAAGAAACTATCCATCTCACCAAGAAACTCACCGCCACCATCTGAACGAAAGGTATGCAATGTGTGGCGATACTGACGCTCAGCCATCACTAGCTTGAGGCGAACCGCGAGAGCGGCATCACTCTTCTGGAGTAGGCTATAGACCCACCGCATCCGGGTGAAGTCATCACTCAGGGTCTGGACGTATCAACCCTAATCGCACAGAGACTTGACAAGAAGAGGACCAAGAAGGTCCGAATGGACGAACTCGAGAGGGCGAAGTGCGCGAGAACGGGAGTCAGGTTAGGTGCGACTCTGCATCTAACCCTGAGCGCAGAACAAATAATCGGTCTTGGGCGGCCTCTCAAAAGAGGCCGCATCAAGACCGAGTGCGGGCTCCGTCCGAATGAGCCTCGACAGTGTTGGAGCTCACATGACATAAGCAACGATGAAGCAGTCACTGATGCTCAACAGACACCACGCCAGTAACAATTACTTGAGCAAGAGGAACGTGGGAGCAAGAAGGGGGTGGAGAGATTTGGGAGACACAATACAGATCATCCACAACAGAGGCACGAAGAACAATGGTATGAGTATCAAGAGCTGTCACAATGGCGGAGTCTGCAGTGTGCTCCACGAAGAGTCCCATAAGTGTGCAGGCATGCACAGAAAGCAAGCTGAGCTCAAGGTGAGGCTCAAAGAGTACCTCGGAAAGATACAGGGGGCCAGACCGACCATTAAAGCACACAACCCCAACACCCTAGACCGGCAAGGACTGACTAGAGCCTGTGCGAAAGGAGCAAACAGACGCAACTGTACAAAGAACAACAAAGTCACTACGATGACAGGTCATGTGATGAGTGGCACCAGAATCGATGATCCAAGTGTCACCGGGATCACGACCGAAGGACGTCACTATAGAACGGGTAATAGAGCACTCGGCCTCAGATAGGCACTGAGCAACATGTGAGGAGAAACAACGAGTATTGTCACAGCCGGGTGGTTCACAAACTGTTTGGTCATCTCTTATCGACGCTCGTGATGACTCGTGGTGGGGGGCACAGCTGGCATGTGACGACGATGGGCCTGAAAGTACCGACTGGATTCATGAGTCGCACAAAGGTGCGACTCATGAATCCAGTCGGTACTTTCAGGCCCATCGTCGTCACATGCCAGCTGTGCCCCCCACCACGAGTCATCTCGAGCGTCGAGGAAAGACGAAAAAACAGTCTGTGAACCACCCGGCTGTGACAACACACTTGTACCTCCCTGAAAGCGAAGCGCCTGAAGATGACAGAGCTTGGCGATGGTGCGGTCACGTGGGTCCGGGTCGCCACTGCTCGCCGGTGAGGAAGCGGGAACTGCTACAGTCATGGTCGTAGTGCAATCGGAGGCTGTGCTACTGGATGCCTGAAGACCCTACGTGTGTACAGCCTGAAGACCGCGAGTGATCCGCGCCCAATCAAGCGGCAGCTGGCAATCGGTGTAGTGATGAGCGCCACCACAGTTGTAGCAGTGGACATTGCATCCACTGCTACCGCCCGAGGACTGTTGCTGCTGCTGCGATTTCTACTGGCCCGAACCACGCTTCTTCCTACCCTTCTTCCCCTGTGCCGTGATTGCCATACCCTACATCTGAATCGGGGTAGCGGGGGTGGAAGGGAAAGAGGAGGGTGTGCCAGAGGATGAAGAAGTGGTGTGCAAGAAGGGCGTCAGCAGGGAAGAGATGACCGCTGCCGCAAGAGAACTTTCCAAGTGGACCATGGTTGCCTCGCGGGTGGAAGTCACTTGGAGGAAAAGCTGATACACCCAAGGGAGGAGCTGAAGTGCGGTGGAGAAGGGCTAGAGCACAGCATTACTGTACCTTGAGAAGATGTGTGCGTGCTCAAGACGAGCTCTGATCATGAGCGTGCGAAGCGCCCAAAGCTATGTACCTCCTANCCGTGACTGCCATACCCTACATCTGAATCGGGGTAGCGGGGGTGGAAGGGAAAGAGGAGGGTGTGCCAGAGGATGAAGAAGTGGTGTGCAAGAAGGGCGTCAGCAGGGAAGAGATGACCGCTGCCGCAAGAGAACTTTCCAAGTGGACCATGGTTGCCTCGCGGGTGGAAGTCACTTGGAGGAAAAGCTAATATGCCCAAGGGAGGAGCTGAAGTGCGGTGGAGAAGGGCTTGAGAACGGCATTGCTGTACCTTGAGAAGATGTGTGCGTGCTCAAGACGAGCTCTGATCATGAGCGTGCAAAGCGCCCAAAGCTGTGTACCTCCTAAAGTCCCAAGGCTCGTGTAGATGCGCATGGCATGCCGCCAGTAATCCGCTGCAGGCTTAGCAGGTCCCTGACGAAGGGAGTGAAAGGCGCAAATTTGAGTTGTGTGAGTTGCGTGCGTCTTTGAAGAAAACAGGGACCGTGTCAAGTCCCAGCCCCCACGTGGATCAGCACCTGTGCCTGTGCCGGTCTCTCCAAGGAAAGGGCAAAATTCCACAATAGTCTTGCGCGGCATGGCACAAAGGAGTCTGCGCATCGCCCGAGCCGCTGTCAGCACCTGAGCGCGATCCATAACAAGGTACGGACTATGATGTTAGGGCCATACCCCCTTTGATGTGGCCGAGACCTAGAAGAGAGTCTCCGAACAGTCAAAGCCATGATCGCTGACATAGCATGGGGGTGGTTTCTCGAAGTCCTTGGGTTGCCACTCCGTGGGGAGAGCAACCAGAGGTTGGGAAGGACGAGGGATGGGGAAGACACCATGACAAAGAAACTCGCCGAGGTAGGGATCATGCATGGATCGGAACTTCGGTAACCGGGAACCAGAACGCGTGTGAAGCTGGTGAAGATTCTCTTGAAGCTCGTGAATCTCCCTCTCTTGGGCGTCATCCTCCATGCCTGGCATGTCGGGGTCCTCATCTAAAGGATGAAAAAGTGGCGGGTCCTGTCCAGCTGCTCTCCTCGGCGTAGATGCTCACTGCTCTGCAAAAGGTATGGAACCGCCGACTCCCCCGGATGCCTGCTGTGGAGTCGTGGACAAACCACGAATAAGATCAGTGAGCGCACGAATGGCATCAGTCTGCTACTGCTCGTGACGACGAATCTCATCATGTTGACTATGGAGGTCCGGAATGGCATGCGTGCGTGGGCTCATGACCCCTGAAGAGGAGGAAGAGGGATCTCGTGGTCATTTGCCCTTGTCACAGTTCGGAGCCATGTCAACACTCAGTTTGGACCGGAACGACAAACTGATCAGAATGCAGAACTGTCAGAGTTAGTCGCGGATTTGCAACACTGGTACGAAATGCGGTTTCAGCAAAAAAAATTGCTAAATGTTGGTGCTGACATCATCACTCACAATGATGATGTCAGCATGAAGGTTGTCCAAATGAGGCAAAATTTGGAGGGATTATACGCCAAAGGATGTTGAATGTAATGGCAGTGGATTTGTGCAGAAAAACCTTTAAAGAGGTAAAAAAACGTCATCGTCTTCTTTTCAGCCCAAAACATGGGGAAAATCTAGATCTAAGAGCTTTGTTTCATTTCTTGGAGCATACAGGACAAGATGGATAGAGTTTTACGAGAGCTTTCCAAGGAGCTTTTGAGAAGATTCTAGGCAGCTTCCTAGCACACTTGCCACTGACTGGGCGTCAGCGCTCAGTCAGCTCGCGGCGTCAACACAGGTCGGACGCGTAACGGCAAGGGTTTGGCTAGACGACACCACACAGTGTCAAATGTGCTTCCATTGATAAACACATGCAGAGAGAGTGAACAAATGACAAGTCCACAGCAGAAATAACTGCCACGGCGCATGAGGGGTGTCACACGCGGCAGTGCAAGGTCTGTCCTAAAACCGGCCCAAAAACATTGTTTTGGCCGTAACTCTGCGGAGACAAATCATAATGCTACGATGTCTGAACCTAGAGATGTAGAATCTCAAGCCGGTCGCTACGACTGGTCACACGCATAAGTCCGGCACTAATCGGTGGACAGACAATGCAAAACATGCAAATCGGGCTCAAGAGCCAGTCCACCGAGAAAACTCTAGCGTCTGCAGAAAAACCGCAAAGCACCCCGGCAACACCCAAGGCGTCGTGGCAACTCTCTGGTAGCTGCTGGTGGATGGAGCCACCACTCTTCGGTGCTCCGAAGCCAGCTGCGTCCGCATCAAGGATAGGCTGTAGAATAACTCTAGGAGGTCCGAGACAGCATCCACGACGCTGGGGCAGTCGTCGGTCAGCTCCGAGAAGGTGGTCCACCACCTGCCGACGCGTCGGTGTCTCCGGGGTCTACATCTGGGACTATGTCGTCGCGCTCTCCTGTACCGCTGCTTTCCTCGCTGTCCCTCGTGACAGGTGGAAGCCACACACACCAACACTCCCCCTGGCTAGCACAACTGTCAACATAACGATGTCTCAGCGAATGCAAGAGATGATGGGTGAGGAAACTAATCATAGCGAGCACTAATCAAACATACCACAGCACAGGGTCTCCTCGTGACAATGGTGCATCCCACCAAATGCCCGGGTCTCGACCATGCACGAAGTGAATCACACACCTACGTGTCAAACATCATGCAAGGAAGACAGAGAAACAAGGTCTCCTCGTGACCCCGGAAAATGTCTCCGGGTGTCTGGGTCTCAACCACATCATGCATGGATCATACATAACACATGTAGGCAATAGCTCTCCACGTCACACTGGTAGAACTCAACAGGTGCGCGGGTCTCGACCAGCATAACCTTGCATGGATCATAGCATCGTGCCGCACCCCAAGTAACCTCGCTGTCCTCAAAAAGGTTGTCAGGCCATTGTCCACACACCAACACCCCCCCTTGGGCTGCAGAGGCTGATAGTACGAGCAAAGATGGTGGCTGCTCCCAACACAATCTGTGAGGAGAGAGCACGGCTCCCCCATGGCCACATACTCCTGCATAGCAATAGTAAGGGTGACGGCAATGCTGGTGGTATGTGCTTGCACAGAGCCTCATCCCGGAGCAGCGTCGTCGCTGTCATTGTCATCGCTGTCGTAGTCGTCACTACTGTCGTCATCTGCTGATGTGACTGGTGTAGCACTAAGGGCCTCCTCCAAAACAATCGCCTGTTGTATGGCCTCCAACTGCTGAGTTGCATATCGCCTCGCGACCTCTACAGTGTCGAGGCGCATGTGGAGCTCGACAAGCTGTGAAGCGGCAGCCGACCGGCTGGCTGCCTCTGCGGCATGTAGACGGTCAGTCGCAAAATGAACCTGACGATGGACCTCGATAGTGCGCGCGTCGGCACAAGCCAGAGCCTCCTGTAGCCTCGCGCTCTCACCCCGTAGGAGGGAGTGGAGCTGCGCCTGCTCGTCGCACAAGTCGACGTCCTCTATGTCAGTCGTCGTCTGAAGTGCCATCGGGCCACGAGGTGCTGGTAGAGCAGGAGTGCAAGACAATCAATCGCCACGTAAGTCGTCTGGGGCTGTAGGAACTGCTGCTGCAAAGGCACCTGCTGCTCGTGACACACCTGTCGCTCGGTCGCCAGCTGCTGGCTGGACATCTGCATGTGTAGGTATAGCTGCATCCGCGGTGACGTCGTGGTCATCGAAAGTGCGGTCAGTGCCGTGGTGCTCCTCGTGACCCCTGGTGCGCAGCCCATCATCCACCTACTGCTGGAGGTCAGCCTGTCCCAGACGTGCATCCTGTAGAGACCACTCAGCTGCCTCGAGACGCCTGTGTACATCCTCCACATACTCCTTGACAGTCCGTCGTGCTGGAACATCCACGGTGTAACAGCGGCTGCTGGCCTCCCGGAGCTCGACCATGGGACTCTGCACGTGCGCCTCCGCTTGAGCCACCACTGCCTCCTGCTCATTGACTGTTGAGCATAGGCGCTTGGGTACAGGAACTGTAGCCACCACTGTAGATATGTCATCGGCTGGAACTGCCATGGTGTCGGCGACATCGGTCAGGGTAGCGAGGAGACGGAGGTCCACAGCTCGCTCTGCATCCTCCATGTCGCACACGCGGACGTCTGCTGTCACCGAGGGGCCATCTCGTGCTCGTGTCGTGGCTACTGCAAAAACGGCGGTCCACTGGGCCTCTACGTCTGTCACCGAATCCGTGTCTGACCAATCCCCCATGTACGGCTCGTCGTCCTCACAAGGGGCGTCTGTCCCCTCCTGGCGGCCAGCCACATGCTCGTGCCATCGAGCACTATCCCGTGCATCAATCATGTGCTGTCGTGTGGTCGTTGGTAAGCACTCCACCCCCCCACCGGCTGAAGGACTAGGAAAAACCAGGAGGGAGGGGCGCACCAACCCCGCGACCGAGGATGAGGGAGACGGCTCTGCTGCAACTCCTGCCACCGCCATGGTAGCTGCTATCGTCCCGGCCATCGTCAGGGCATCAAGAACCTCTGCTGCCTCTCCTACTCCCTCTGCCACATCCGCTACAATCTCCAACTCTATCTCTGAATCTGACTCAGCGTCAGACCACTCCTCCTCGGACGAACAGTCCTCCACCAAGTGAGTGTGCCGTAAGCCTCCGTCTGCTGCCTCAGTCCTCGGCTCCAAGGTAGTCGTTGTCGGATACTCCATCCCCCCCACGACAGACACACCGCCAGAAGGTGAAAGGGGGTGACACACCAATCCTGCAACCAGAGACGATGGAAGCGGCTCCTCGGTAACGTCCATCACTACTGATGATGCTGTTGTCGACACTGCTACTGCTGGCTGGGCACATCTAGCCTCTCGAGCCATCCGCTGTCTCGCTCGACGAGTGCGTGCACGAGGGGTGCCAGCAGAAGTGACGGCTAAGACAGCGATGGGGTCGGAGATCAGGATGACACCGACTGACTCAAGGACAAAGCGGAGGGCGTCGGATGTGGAGCCGAGGTCCGGTGGCGAGGGATCGGCAGGTGACGACACTATAGGAGGTGAAGATGGCGAGGAGAAAGACAGGGATGTCTGCAGCGGCATGGTCGCAATGGCCCGCTCTGAGAGTACATGGTCTGTGAGCTGTTGCACCATGCGCTTTAGACCCTGGAGCTCACCGTACAACACCGACATAGCTCCACTGAGGGGTGCCACGGTATCGGCTGACAATGTCTCTAAGTCCGATTGTGAAGACGAAGGGCGGGACCGTATCCAAAGCGGTCGCCACAACGTAGGACGCTGGCGACACTAGCGCCATCCATGGTGCCGATCCCCACAGTAGTAGCAGGCAAAGCCGTTGGACGCCTGAGGCGTATGCCACGGCTGAAATTGCCATTGTGGATGCGGCGCCTGCGACGTATGTAGAGCCGGTGCCAACCACGGCACCGGCTGCGCTCCCTGCCACGCCAGTCTACTCATCTCCGGAGCTCGGCGTGGGTGAGTGCACACGACACTTGCTCCCGCTAGCACAAGGCCACAGGGGGAGGTGAGCGATCGAAGCACGATATCTCAGACGTGCTACGACACCGTCACGAGGACGGTCACCACCGCGCTAATGGTGCGCTGTTGTGCGACTCAAGTGTGCGACCTCAAGTCGCCTTCAGTGCTGATTCAACACCGGGTGCCGTCGTCAGCCGACGGCTGTGGCCTCGGGCCACCTTCCCTGTTGCTGATACGACTACGACTCTCGCAACGGATGCTGCTACAACGGTTCCCGTTGTCAGACGACGGTGGCGGCCTCAAGCCACATTTAAAAGGTAGAATAAAAAAAGAAGAAAAAACCTTTTGTTTTGGTCATGGTGCCACCTCTTCAGGTGCCCCCTTTGGGGTAGTCTGGGGTGCCCCACTCGAGGCCCCCTGGTATCCTCTCCCTCTCTTTTTCTTTTCCTTTTTTTCGATTTGGCTCGACCCTTGCGGCAAGCGCAGTGGAGGGGGAGGCTCGCTCCCCCCCTCGCGCGCAGCCGGTCGGAGGCCGCCCGTCGGCCTCCCCTGCCCCTCTCGACCGGCGGGAGGCCGGCATTTGGCCGGCACGCACCAGCTCGTGCGCCGACCCTCAGCCGGCGCTCTGTGGCGCCCCCGTCGGCACGACAGGCCCGACCGAGGGGACCCCACCCCCCCGGACGGGTCCCTCGCGTCGGGGCCCCCCAGGCCCGACGGCAGCAGTTGCTGCAGCAACTACTGTTGCGGTTGCTGCAGCAACTGCTGCTGCTGCTGCTACTACAGCTGCTGCCTGCTGCTGCTGTTGCTACGGGTGCTGCTGCGGCTGCTGCCTACTGCCTGCTGCTGCCGTTGCTACGAATGCTGCAATAGCAGCTGCTGCAGCTGCTCGCCGCCGCCGCCGCTACTGCTATGGCTGCTGCCCGCCGCCGCTGCTGCTGCAGGTGCGTGCTGCCGCCGCCGCTGCTGATGTTGCTGCCCGCTGCCGCTGCTGCAGCTGCTTCTGCAGTTACTGCCTGTTGCTCCTACGGCCGCTGTTGCTTGCAGCTGCCGCCGTTGTCTCTGCTACCTCCACCGCTCCTCTGCAACGTAGTCGCGGTGGGTCCCTCCAGGATCTGCTGCTGCTGCTATGGGTGGCTGCCGCTGCTGCCACTCACTATTGCTGCTGCTGCTGCGTCTCTGCTGCACAGCACAACGAGCTGTGGCTCGTTCGCTCTGATACCGTGAGAAGATTCTAAGAAGCTTCCTAGCACACTTGCCACTGACTGGGCGTCAGCGCTCAGTCAGCTCGCGGCGTCAACACAGGTCGGACGCGTAACGGCAAGGGTTTGGCTAGACGACAGGACACAGTGTCAAATGTGCTTCCATTGATAAACACATGCAGAGAGTTAACAAATGACAAGTCCACAGCGTAAATACCTGCCGCGGCGCATGACGGGTGTTGCACGCGGCAGTGCAAGGTCTGTCCTAAAACCAGCCCAAAAACACTGTTTTGGCCGTAACTGTGCGGAGACAAATCATAACGCTACGACGTTTGAACCTAGAGATGT
This sequence comes from Penium margaritaceum, assembly GCA_023375785.1. Taxonomy (NCBI): domain Eukaryota; kingdom Viridiplantae; phylum Streptophyta; class Zygnematophyceae; order Desmidiales; family Peniaceae; genus Penium; species Penium margaritaceum. Next base: position 34,501 of record SZWC01016803.1, read on the forward strand.
AGAATCTCAAGCCGGACGCTACGACTGGTCACACGCA
>SZWC01016804.1:45227-52727 GCA_023375785.1 Penium margaritaceum
TGCTCCATGTATTGAGTTGCTGACCTGCATTCTCTCGCACGGCAAAAACTCGTTTGCTACATCGTGCCAAACCGCCTTCCATCGGAATCAGTGTGGAGTGTTGCTTTGCTAGAGAAACGCACCTGACTCTTCCTCTTGGAGGTTTGAGTGGCATGGCGGCTGAGCGTAGCTATAGTGTCAAAGCGTTTGGCATCTTCTGCCAGCTGTGTGGCTGTCTTCCCATCCTGAATCCCATCAAGCTTCTTTCGTCAGATATCCTCTTTGGAGTGTATACCAGGCTGACCAGGCCTACTTGCCAGACTCCCCACCTTGTTGCGAGCAGCTTTGTCAGCGCCGCGCTGAAGGAGAACCTCAACGACCTCTGCCGTCCCAAAGGCGGCAGCACAGTGGAGTGGGCTGAAGAGTTTCTGCAACGCAATGAACAACCTGTAAGCTTCATGGCCTGATACATGCCGAGTTCGCCAGAAATGCAGTCTCTGACCTTGTCACGAATGTTGGGAACAGCACCAGACTCTAGCAGTTGAAGCGCTTCCACAACTCTTCCTCTCATCGCAGCGAGGTGGAGTGGACTTTGTCCTTCCTGTAGTAAAAAGAAGAAGCAGCATTTCATAACAGCCGCAATTCTAACGTGGAAGAATTTTTCCTTGAATTGAAGCTTACAGACCTTATCCTGAGCGTTCTTGTCGGCTCCAAAGGACAAAAGAACTTGGGCCACTCCAGTCCCTCCAAGCCAAACAGCATGGTGGAGGGGAGTCCATCCGGCCTGCAACCGACGCAATCCACTGACATGAAACATGAGGCGAAAGCGGCGATGAAATTCTAATACTACGTTAAATGTTTTCGTCTCTCACCCATTGGTCCTTGACGTCTACCCTGGCGCCCTTACGCAGCAACAACTCCACTGTCTCGACGTCACCTCTCTTGGCTGCTGTATGAAGTGCTATCTGGCCATCCTGCATGACAGAACTTGCTTCAAAGATGGTGAAATTGGGCCCCGGATCCAGCAGTTGTGAAAAAGAAGATGCAATACCTTGTCGCGAACTTCGATGTCACAACCACCACGCTCGAGCAATGTTTTGAGCTCCGCGAGATTTCCTTCTCCTACTGCCTTGTGAAGCTTCCAACCTGGCGAATGCAATGGATGCATTAAGGGACCTTCCCACTTGAAGGGAACCCTAGAGCTCGGAGCACCACTCACCGCTAGAAAGATCCGACGCCATGCTCTTCGATCAATCACAGCATATTCGAAGAGCCTCTCGCACTTCGCCAACATTTCTATTCAGACTTTGGCTTTCTCCTTCGAGCATCTTCGATGCGCGTCCACGACTTCATATAAACATGGCTTAGAGCGCGTCTGTCTTGCTTGCTGTGCTGTTCGACTGTGACGAGTGCCAGCAGCCACTGCACGCACGCCAAGGCGACTCCATACCCGCGCCACCTCCAATGATGCAGATCCACGCAATGCTGCTGGCCCTTCGCTGACCCGAGCGGCGCCCGAATGGAAAAAGTATCAAGAACCTGAAACACGGCCGGTTGAACATTTTATCTTTCCACTGGTCGAAACCAAGGAATGCGAGGGGTAACTCTTCCACCGGGACAAACCGTGTAACGAACCCGGCCCACAAATCATGAAATTCAAGGGGAACTAATAGCAGGTATTTCATCTGAATACGATTTTCAGAGATCACCAATGACTATTATATAAAAAAACATGACAGGATAAGAGGATTGAAAACGAAAACTGGTTATCTCTCAGTTTTTGCTACTTGCGGCTACGAGATAACATGTATGTGGTGTTGACGCGTTGAAGGCGATGCATCCAAGAGCTTTGGAGTGGATTATGGAGAATCTTCTGCCCAATTCTACCAAACTACATGGAAAAGGAGGTGACAATATGATGACCCAAGCAATACTGAAGGTCAACGGCTCAATGGTAAGGAGAACAAATATACGTGGATGCAAAGGAATTATAATGAAATTTTTTAAAAGAAGGAACTTATGTGACTTAAGACCATCAGTGATAGTGCATACCTTTCAACGGAGGAGAAAGCAAAATGTTCTACACTTTCATTTGAATGCCACAAAAGCTTCAAACCATGTGGTTCCAATGCATGAATAAGGTGTTATGAGTCATCATGAAGAATTGGATGAGAATGGAAGGTGAAGAACTTGCCAAAATTTCAAGGCTATGGGATCAATTTGCCGAGTCATTCTTCTTCCTTATTGTGCTTATTCATCATGGCCTCTATCTTTGTTTCTAAATATGCCAGCTTTGTGTTGGTTTGTGTGGCTTCCACCCGTCACGAGCAACGACGCGGTCATTGTCCGTATAGCCAGTACTAGTGGTATGGAGCGGCGAAACTGGAGAGCATAACGACATGATCCATGATACGGACGCAGCTGGCAGACAGCTCCCACGACATCCCGGGTGCTTGCCAGGGTCCTTTCCGCATTTTTTGCAAACGATAGATTTTTCTCGGTGGACTGGCTCTCGAGCCCGATTTGCATGTTTTACATTAACTATCCACCGACCGATGCCCGACTTGTGTGTGTGACCAGTTGTAGCGTCTAGCTTGAGATTCTGCATCCTAGACTCACACTGTGGTGCGTTCAAATACATTTGCGCAGGTTTATGGCCAAAACAGTGATTTCAGGTCAGTTTTAGGACAAACTGACACTACGCGTGCGTCACTTGCCGTGAGCCGCAGCAGGTGTTTATGTTGTGTTCTTGTCAGTTGTCATCTCTCTCTGCAATCATAATCATTTTGAGCTTCGTGATACTCTATACGTGTCCCTACCCAGACCCTTGCAGTTTTGACTCTGACTTGTGACTGTTGTCACACACTGACCCAGCGCTGACGCCTAGTGTTGCGGCAAGTGGTTTAAAAGGTTACAGGAAGTTTCTCTTGGTATCAGAGCAAAAGAGCCATAGCTCATTCTCCTATGCAGTAGAGACGTAGCAATAGCAGTAGTGAGTGGGAGCAGCGACAACCACCCATAGCAGTAGCAGATCCTGGAAGGACCCACTACAACTATGTTGCAGGGGAGCGATTGAGACAACGAAGACAGCAACTGCAACCGTAAGCAATGGTAGCCATAGCAACAGCGGCGACGGTTAGCAGCTGCAACAGCACTGGCTGTGGTGGCCACAGTAGCAGCTCCTTAAGCAGGTCTCTCGGTGAGTGGCAGCTCTAGCAGCAACCCGCAACAGTAACCAGAAGAAGCAGCAGCGGCTGCGGCGGCTGCGGCGGCGATGAGTAGTTGTAGCTGTAACGGCGGCGAACAGCAGTTGCAGCAGCAGAAGCAACCGCAGCAGTAGAAGCATCAGCAGCAGCAGCAACGGCGACGACAAGCAGTTGTAGCTACAGAGTCGGCTGCCAGCAACCGCAGCAGCAGGAAGAGAAGTAGTAGCAGCTTTAGTGAGCAACTACAAAAGAAGCGACGGAGGGCAGCAGCCTCATCAACAGCAGCCGTAGCAGCAGCAGCGACGGCGAACAGTTGTAGCAGAAGCGGCGGTGAAGAGTTGCAGCAGAAGCGAAGGTGGCGGTAGCAAGCAGCTGCAGCAGCAGCAGCAGCAGCGGCGGGGAGCAAGCAACAGCGAGCAGTAGCAGCAACAGGTAGCATCGAGCAGCAGCAACAGCAACGAGCAACAGTAGAGAGCAGCAACAGAGCACCAGCAGCAGCACGCGCAGCCGTAGCATGCAACATTGCTGTAGCACTGTTGCTCAACACAGTAGCGCCCAACTGCTATAGCGGGGGCGCAAGCAGTTGCACAACTGCTGTAGCAAGTGCACGCACAGGCGTAGTAGGAGCATGCGCAACAGCCGCGGGAGTAGTTGTACCTGCCCATGTCATCGTTGTAGTAGTAGGAAGTTGCATGACAACTTCCTACTACGACGCGATTGCCCGTAAGAGGGGGGGGCGGGTCCGTCGAGGAGCTCGTCCATGGGTGAGCTCACCAATCGGCGAGCTCGCTGAGCGAGCTCGCTCAAGGCAAGGCTCGAGCCTGCACACAAAAAAAAGAGGAAAGAAGGAGGGGATGAGGACAAGGGGGGGTCCCTGAGTGGGTCACCCCAGGACAACCCCAAAAGGGGCACCCTAGGAGGTGGCACCTGGAAAAAAAAAAGAAAAAAAAAAGGAGAGAAAAAGAAGAAAAAAAGGGGTATACCCACGCGTCGGTACACTAACTCGCCGTCAGCAAACGACGACAACCGCAGCAGTAGCAACGACCGCGTGAGACGCGGTAGTAGCAGCAGCGACGAAGGTGGTCGGAGGCNGGGTGAGCTCACCAATCGGCGAGCTCCCTAAGCGAGCTCGCTCGAGGCAAGGCTCGAGCCTGCACACAAAAAAAAGAGGAAAGAAGGAGGGGATGAGGACAAGGGGGGGTCCCTGAGTGGGTCACCCCAGGACAACCCCAAAAGGGGCACCCTAGGAGGTGGCACCTGGAAAAAAAAAAGAAAAAAAAAAGGAGAGAAAAAGAAGAAAAAAACGGGTATACCCACAGGTCGGTGCACTAACTCGCCGTCAGCAAACGACGACAACCGCAGCAGCAGCAACGACCGCATGAGACGCGGTAGTAGCAGCAGCGACGAAGGTGGTCGGAGGCCACAGTCGTCGGCTGACGACGGTAACCGGAGTAGCGGCAGCAGTCATAGCAACAGCAGCACCGAAGGCGACTTCAGGTCGCACGGCAGCCGCACGATAGGCGTGTAGCAGTCAGACATCAATGTACCACTAGTGTGGTAGTGGCCGTCCTTGTGACAGTGTCACAACACATCTGAGACACTGTGCTTTGATCGCCTGGCTCCCCCTATGGCCTTGTGCCAGCTGGAGCGAGTGTCTTATACACTCACCCATGCCAGGCTCCAGAGATGAGCACACCGCCGTGGCAAGGGGTGCAGCTGGCGCCTTGGCTAACACCGGCAGTGCAGGTGTAGCAGGCGCAACAAGCATAGTGGCAATTGCAACCATGGCACACGTCCTAGGCGTCCAACGGCTTTGCCTGTTACTTGTGCGGCAACCAACACCATGGCTGGCGCCAGTGTCGTCAGTGCCCTGCTGGGTACAGATCGCCCTGGTTGCGGTCCCGCCCTACTCCACCATCCGACTCAAAGATATCAATTCATACCATCGCACCCCTCAGTGGAGCTATGGCGGTGTTGTACGCCAAACTCTAGGGTCTGAAGTGCATGGTGCAACAGCTCACAAACCATGTGGTCTCGTAGCGAGCCGTTGCCACTGTGCCGCTTCAAGCACCCCTATCTTCCTCCTCACCATCCTCACCTCCATTAGTGTCATTACCTGACCATTCCACACCTCCTGGCCTTAGCTCCATATCTGATGTCCTCCGCTCTGTCTTGGAGTCAGTTGGAGTCATCCCGACCGTTGACCCTTCCGCTCTTGTGATACTCCCTTCAGCTCGGCGTTGTCGCACTCGCACTCGGCATGCGAGGCAGCGGGCGGCACATTTGGCGAGACGTGCCCAGCAGCCGATAGCAGTCGCAGCAGTGGCAGACGTCACCACGGAGATGACTCTCTTGTCCCCAGTCGTAGGGTTGGTGCGGCATCCCTTCGCAGCCTCTACTGGTGCGCCGATCGAGGGGGGGGTGGAGTGTCCTCCGACGACCACCGGAGATTGCAGGAGGGATGCGACAGACGGTGCTTCACAATAGAGTGCTCTCAGTGAGGACGAGACATTCGAGGAGTGGTCCGATGTGGAATCGGAGACACACGAGTGGTCCGGCGTGGAGTTAGAGGCAGACATACAGATGGAGATGGAGATGGAGACGACAATTGACATAGCAGAGACCACGACCACAGAGGCAGGTATGGCAGCAGAGACCACAACCACAGAGGCAGGTGTGGCAGCAGCACTGGATGGGACAGTAGTAGCAGTGGCGATGACAACTGACACATGTGGAGCAGACGTCCAGGCAGTGGGTGTGTCGGCAGCCATCGACATCGTGACAGTAGCAGCAGTTGCAGTCATTGCTAGTGAGGGGACGCCGGCAGTGGATGCGCTTGTTGGTGTACACACCACGATGGCCGTCACTCCTGTAGCAGCTGGAACAGCCTGTACAGAGGTATGCGCTCCCTCAGCCATAGCATCTGCCATTATAGATACACATGCGGAAGGGGGTACCCGGAGAGGTAGGAGATGTTGAGGTTGCCATCACTTTCGCTATGGCCAGGGCCATTGCGGTAGCTGTCTATGGAGGCGTAGCCGTCATGGAGGACGTAGCTCGAATAATAGCTGATGTAGCAGCAGCCGAGCAAGCCCCTGCGTTCCAGCGTTTACACTGTGTGCTTCGCGACCAGGAGGATGCAGTCACACGTGCAGACAGGCACCTACATGACCTCACGCTTGAGCTACGTGCAGCGAGCACACGTTGTAGCACCGGACAGGCCACGAGTTGTTGGTAAGCGGTGGTAGATGTCGAGAATGTGTACACACGCCTCAAGGCTCCTGAGTGGACGTTCCACGGTGCAGTGTGGAGACGGTCGGACTTGTGCCGACAGTTGGAGGAGGTGATATGAGTGGATGCTTTAGCAACGACAACCCGTGCAGGAGCAGCTGCTACTGTGGCCCACAATGTTGTCAGCCAAGTGGCGGTTGTACCCACGGCATCAGCTGAGCCTACAGTAGTCACCCCTTTAGGCGCATCTGCTGTGGAGGATGCAGAGCGAGCTGTAGACCTCCGGCTCATGGCTTCCCTGACCGAAATCGCTGACACGATGGCGGTTCCAGCTGACGACACACCTACACACGTCTGAGCTACAGTTCCCGTACGCGAGCGCCTGCACTCCGCGGTCGACAAGCAGGAGGTAGATGTGGCTCAAGCAGAGGCACACGTGCAGGATCTCATGGCCGAGCTACAGAAGGCCAGCAGCCGTTGGTACACTACGGATGTTCCAGTATGACAGGCTGTTGAGGAGTGTGTGCAGGATGTGCACATGGGTCTCAAGGCAGCTGAGAGGTCTTTATAGGATGCACGTTGGAGACGGGCTGACGATCAGTGACAGGTGGGCAATTGGCTGCGCACCAGTGGTTGGGAGGAGCCCGGGGACACTGTACGGGCTCCCGATGACGGCGACGATGTAGCAGAGGCAGATTCACCAACGGATGCCGACGTTTGACCAGGAGTCAACGGCCGAGTGACACGTGTGCCAGCAGCAGCCGGTGCCTCTGCAGTAGCACCTATTACAGATGCAGACGCTACAGATTCCGACACATTGTGTGGTGTCGACGCCAGCAGCTAGCGGCCAGGCGACAGACGATTTGACAGCTGACATACACGATGAGGCGGCAAGGTTGCAAGAGGCTGAAGCTCGGGCTGACGTGCACGCGATCGAGGTCCACCATCAGGTTCCTTTTTCGACTGACCGCCTACATGTCGCGGATGTAGCCGCCCGGGCGAGAGCCGCAATAAATCTTGACGAGTTGTACACTCGTCTCGAGGCTACAGAGTCTGCGTGGCGATGTGCAGCTCAGCAGCTAAT
>SZWC01016804.1:57727-59716 GCA_023375785.1 Penium margaritaceum
AACCGCACTGTTCTCTCATCAATGGCAATTCTTGTTGTTGGAATAAAATGTGATGTTTTCAAAAGCCGGCAAACCAACATAAGTATGGCATCAAAATCTTCAAGTATGATCGGTGAACCCGTCGTGAAGTTCATGCAAGTGTCCAACCATGGCTCGGTTGGCTCTGATGATGGTTGAAACAAACACGGGGATTTGGTTTGTCTCTACTTGTGGCATTGAGACACAGGTCATGAATCGTAGCAGTTTATGACTTGTCCCACCAGAAGTACTTTGCAATTTTCATGAGCTTGTTTTCCTTGTCAAAGCATCCACCTGGACTGGTGATGTGGTACTCCTTCACTTGACTTCTTCATGATTAAAACCTGGCCCGCATAGTTCTTGCAATACATTCACAACCAGGTGTCCTCGACTGCCATTTTCTTGGAGGCAAATGGCCCTGGTTAGGCAATGAGTTGCTTCTGTGGCCAGGATGTACTCCGCCGTTCAACTTGCTGGTAGTAAGGCTAGAATCTAGGTCAGGGTTTCTTTTCTCCATCCTTTGAATCCTTCTCTGTGGAATTATGGATCAGGTTGATTAGAGGTGCTGAAACTCTGGCATGATTCTGAAAGAATCAGGTGTTGTTGTTGTAGAACCCAAAAAACACTGAAGCTTCCCGAACATTGGTGTGTGTCGTCAAGTCAACAACTTCCTGTACCCTTTTCAGCTCCATCACTATCCTTTCATTGCCAGTGATGGGACCCAAAAAATCGATTGAACGGAGACCAAAATCACACTTTCATGTTCTTCCAGCAGAAAATTCCATGTGTACATGTTTGATGTCTTTCTAGAGGTGTCCGTTGTGCTCCTCCAGTGTGCGGCTAAACACCAGGATTCCATCGAGATAGACGATGACAAACTCCTCAAGCTACGGCCAGCATGTGTCATTTATTTCAGCCATAAACATCCTTGGGGAGTTTGTGATTCCAATTGGTATGGCCATGAACTCAAAGTGCTTAAATAAAGTCTAGAGTATTGTGTTTTTGTTTCTCTTCACCAGATATACGGAGCTGGTGGTAACCGCTTTACAGTTCAATTGTCTTGAAAACTCTAGCTTGTGGGAGCTGTTCAAGAACCTGCTTTGCCCACGAAAGAGGGTAGCTGTTATTGGTGGTGATTTGGTTCAACGCTGGGTAGTCCATGCACATCTGCATTTCGCATGCCTGGTCTCTTTTTTTACAAGAGGTACCAGTGCTACATAGGGTGACATGGAGAGGCGGATCAACATTTACCCAATCATTATGTCTAGCTAGTGCTTTACCTTTGTCAGGTTGTGTTTTCCCACCCGATGGATCCAGTCGACTCTTGGTCTGCTGCCTAGCTTCAGGTCGATCTGGTGGTCTACACTTCATTGTAGAGGCAACTCTCAGGGAAGTCTTTGCCAAAAATCTCCTTCGAGATGCTTGGCAAGTGGTACAAAAACTTCCCGTACGGCTGGAAACCTTGCTGGTTTGGATACCAGTGAGCTTGCTAGTGTTTTTGCATCAACTGCCATGATTGTGGCCTCTTCGCCAGGTTCTATGCTACGCATGAGGTCCTCATTGCAGGTATCATTTTGCCACATCCAGCGGCATCAATACAGTGTGTTGTTGTGTTGTGGTCCTTGTAACATCCTTAGTTTCTTTCTCCTTTGTTGCTTCCTCCTATACTGCTTCCTGTACTCACCTTTTTACGTGGGTCTCTCGATCAAAGGCAGGTGTCTCTTGTGACATTACGAATGACATAGATTGCATGTATGGTCAATGGTGGGGAATTCACACACTGGCTTTCAAGTGTGCTCCACTAGTGCGCTCCAACATCATGCACTAACACCATGCACTTTACAAAGAGTGCACACAAAAATTGTTATCTCGTGCTTTGGTCTACATATATCCTTCTCTCTTTGTCAACCTCTCTCTCTCTCTCTCTCTCTCTCTCTCTCTCTCTCTCTGACTCTCCCTCTTCCTCCCTCT
>SZWC01016806.1:6312-43172 GCA_023375785.1 Penium margaritaceum
TGCTCTTGTTGTCTTAGGCTTCCTCCAGTTGTCTTGGGTGTGCACTTGTTGTCTTGGGCTTGCCCCAGTTGTATTGGGTTTGCTCCAGTTGTCTTGGGCATGCTCTGGTGGTCTTTACCTTGCTCCAATTGTCTTGGGCTTGCTCTAGCTGTATTGGCATTGCTGCAGTTGTCTTGGGCTTGCTCCAGTTGTCTTGGCCCTGCTCCAGTTTTCTTGGCCTTGCTTCAGTTGTCTTGGACTTGCTCCAGTTGTCTTGGGCATGCTCCAGTTCTCTTGGCCTTGGTCCAGTTGTCTTGGCCTTGCTCCAGTTGTCTTGGGCTTGCTCAAGTTGTCTTGGGCTTGCTCCAGTTTTCTCATCCTTGCTCCGGTTGTCTTGGACTTGCTCTAGTTGTTTTGAGCTTGCTCTAGTTGTCTTGGGCGTGCTGTAGTTGTCTTGGCCTTGCTTCAGTTGTCTTGGCCTTGCTCCAGTTTTCTCATCCTTGCTCCGGTTGTCTTGGACTTGCTCTAGTTGTTTTGAGCTTGCTCTAGTTGTCTTGGGCGTGCTGTAGTTGTCTTGGCCTTGCTTCAGTTGTCTTGGCCTTGCTCCAGTTGTTTTGGGCTTGCTCTAGGTGTCTTGACCTGCTCTTTTTGTCTTGGCCTTGCTCCAGTTTTCTTGGGCTGGCTCCAGTTGTCTTGGGCTTGCTCCAAGTGTCTCGGGCTTGCTCCAATTGTCTTGGGCTTGCTCTAGGTGTCTTGACCTGCTCTTTTTGTCTTGGCCTTGCTCCAGTTTTCTTGGGCTGGCTCCAGTTGTCTTGGGCTTGCTCCAAGTGTCTCGGGCTTGCTCCAATTTTCTTGGCCTTGCTTAAGTTGTCTTAGGCTTGCTTCAATTGTCTTGGGCTTACCCTAGTTGTCTTGGGCTTCCTCCAGTTGTCTTATGCTTGCTCCACTTGTCTTCGCCTTGCTCCAGTTGTCTTAGGCTTGCTTCAATTGTCTTGGGCTTACCCTAGTTGTCTTGGGCTTCCTCCAGTTGTCTTATGCTTGCTCCACTTGTCTTCGCCTTGCTCCAATTGTCTTGGCCTTGCTCCAGTTGTCTTGGGCTTGCTCCCGTTGTCTTGGCCTTCCTCCAGTTGTCTTAGGCTTGCTCCAACTATGCTGGCCTTGCTCCAGTTGCCTTGGCCTTTCTCCTGTTGTCTTGGCCTTCCTCCTGTTGTTTTGGCCTTGCTCCAGTTGTCTTGAGTTTGCTCCATTTCTCTTGGCCTTGCTCGAATTGTCTTGACCTTGCTCGAGTTGTCTTAAGCCTGCTCCAATTGTCTTGGGCTTGCTCCAGTTGTCTTGGGCTTGCTCAAGTTTTCTTGGCCTTGCTCCAAATTTCTTGGGCTTGCTCCAGTTGTTTTGGGCTTGCTCCAACTGTTTTGGTCTTGCTCCAGTTCTCTTAGGCTTCTTCTAGTTGTCTTGGGATTGCCCCAGTTGTCTTGGGCTTGCTCCAGTTGTTTTGGGCTTGCTCCAACTGTTTTGGTCTTGCTCCAGTTCTCTTAGGCTTCTTCTAGTTGTCTTGGGATTGCCCCAGTTGTCTTGGGCTGTGCCCAGTTGTCTTGGGTTTTCTCTTGTTGTCTTGGGCTTGCTCTGGTTGTCTTGGCCTTGCTCTAGTTGTCTTGGCCTTGCTCCAGCTGTATTGGCATTGCTTCAGTTGTCTTGGCCTTGCTCCAGTTGTCTTGGCCTTGCTCCAGTTGTCTTGGACCTGCTCTAGTTGTCTTAAGCTTGATCCATTTTTCTTTTCCTTAATCAAACTGTCTTGGCCTTGCTCGAGTTGTCTTAAGCCTGCTCCAATTGTCTTGGGCTTGCTCCAATTGTCTTGGGCTTGCTCGAGTTTTCTTGGCCTTGCTCCAATTTTCTTGGTCTTGCTCTAGATGTTTTGGGCTTGCTCCAACTGTCTTGGTCTTGCTCCAGTTCTCTTAGGCTTCCTCCAGTTGTCTTGGGCTAGCCCCAGTTGTCTTGGGCTTGTCCCAGTTGTCTAGGGTTTTCTCCAGTTGTCTAAGGCTTGCTGTGGCGGTCTTAGCCTTGCTCCAGTTGTCTTGGGCTTGCTCCAGCTGTATTGGCATTGCTCCAGTTCTCTTGGACTCGCTCCAGTTGTCTTGGCCTTGCTCCAGTTGTATTGGCCTTGCTCTAGTTGTCTTGGGCCTGCTCCAGTTGTCTTGTGCTTGCTCCAGTTGTCTTGGGCTTGCTTGAGTTTTCTTGGCCTTGCTTCAGTTGTCTTGGGCTTGCTCCAATCGTCTTGGCCTTGCTCCAGTTATCTCAGGCTTGCTCCAGTTCTCTTGGCCTTGCCCCAGTTGCCTTGGGCTTGCTCCAAGGGTCTTGGGCTTGCTCCAGTGGTCTTAGCCTTGCTCCAGTTGTCTTAGCTTTCCTCCAGTTTTCTTGGGCTTGCTCCTATTGTCTTGGCCTTGCTCTAGTTGTCTTGGCCTTGTTCCAGTTGTCTTCGGCCTACTCCAGTTGTATTCGGCTTGCTCCAGTTGTCTTGGGCTTGCACTAGTTTTCCTGGCCTTGCTTCAGTTGTCTTGGACTTGCTCCAGTTTTGTTCAGCTTGCTCTAGTTGTTTTGGGCTTACTCCAGTTTTCTTGGCCTTGCTTCAATCGTCTTGGCCTTGCTCCAGTTGTCTTGGGCTTGCTCAAGTTGTCTTGGGCTTGCTCCAGTTTTGTTCAGCTTGCTCTAGTTGTTTTGGGCTTACTCCAGTTTTCTTGGCCTTGCTTCAATCGTCTTGGCCTTGCTCCAGTTGTCTTGGGCTTGCTCAAGTTGTCTTGGGCTTGCTCCAGTTTTCTTCGCCTTGCTCCACTTGTCTTGGAATTTCTCTAGTTGTTTTGAGCTTGCTCCAGTTGTCTTGCGCATGCTCCAGTTGTCTTGGCCTTGCTCCAGTTGTCTTGGCCTTGCTCCAAGTGTTTTGGGCTTGCTCCAAGTGTCTTGGGCCTACTAGTTGTCTTGGCCTTGCTCCAGTTTTCGTGGGCTTGCTCCAGTTGTCTTGCACTTGCTCCAGGTGTCTTGGGCTTGGTCCACTTTTCCTGGCCTTACTTAAGTTGTCTTAGGCTTCCTCCTGTTGTCTAGGGCTTGCCCTAGTTGTCTTGGGCTTGCTCCAGTTGTCTTAGGCTTGCTCAAGTTGTCTTGGCCTTGCTCCAGTTGCCTTGGACTTGCTCTAACTGTCTTGGCCTTGCTCCAGTTGTCTTAGCCTTGCTCCAGTTGTCTTGGCCTTGCTCCAGTTATCTTGGCCGTGCTCCAATGCTCTTGGGCCTGCTCCAGTTGTCTTGGGCTTTCCCCAATTGTCTTGGGCTTGCTCCACTTGTCTTAAGCTTGTTCCAGTTGTTTTGGCCTTGCTCCAATTGTCTTGGGCTTGCTGCAGTTGTCTTGGCCTTGCTCCAGTTGTCTTTGCCTTGCTCTAGTTAATTTTGGCGTGCTCCAGTTGTCTTCGGCTTGCTCTAGTTGTCTTGGCCTTGCTCCAATTGTCTTCACCTTGCTCCAGTTGTCTTTGGCCTGCTCCAGTTGTCTTGGGATTGCTCCAGTTGTCTTCGGCTTGCTCTAGTTGTCTTGGCCTTGCTCCAATTGTCTTCACCTTGCTCCAGTTGTCTTTGGCCTGCTCCAGTTGTCTTGGGATTGCTCCAGTTGTCTTGGGCTTGCTCGCGTTTTCTTGGCCTTGCTCCAGTTGTCTTGGGCTTGCTCCAATTGTTTTGGGCTTGGTCCTATTGTCTTGGTCTTGCTCCAATTGTCTTAGGTTCCTCCAGTTGTCTTGGACTTGCCCAAGTTGTCTTGGGTTGGCTCCAATTGTCTTGGGCTTGCTCCGGTGGTCTAATCCTTGCTCTAGTTGTCTTGGGCTTGCTCCAGTTGTATTGGCATTGATCCAGTTATCGTAGGCTTGCTCCAGTTGTCTTGGGCTTGCTCCAGTTGTCTTGGGCTTTCTCGAGTTTTTTTGGCCTTGCACCACTTGTCTTGGGCTTGCTCTAGTTTTCCTGGGCTTGCTCCAGTTGTCTTGGGCTTGCTCCAGTTGTCTTGGGCTTTCTCGAGTTTTTTTGGCCTTGCACCACTTGTCTTGGGCTTGCTCTAGTTTTCCTGGGCTTGCTCCAATTGTCGTGGCCTTGCTCCAGTTGTCTTAGGCTTGCTCAAGTTATCTTGGGCTTGCCCCAGTTGTCTTGGGCTTGCTCCAGTTGTCTTGAGCTTGCTCAAGTGGTCTGGGCCTTGCTCCAGTTGTCTTGGCCTTGCTCCAGTTGTCTTAGGCTTGCTCAAGTTATCTTGGGCTTGCCCCAGTTGTCTTGGGCTTGCTCCAGTTGTCTTGAGCTTGCTCAAGTGGTCTGGGCCTTGCTCCAGTTGTCTTGGCCTTGCTCCAGTTGTCTTAGACCTGCTCCAGTTGTCCTGGGCTTGCTCCAGCTGTCTTGGCCTTTCTCTAGTTGTCTTGGCCTTGCTCCAGTTGTCTTGGGCTTGCTCAAGTGGTCTGGGCCTTGCTCCAGTTGTCTTGGCCTTGCTCCAGTTGTCTTAGACCTGCTCCAGTTGTCCTGGGCTTGCTCCAGCTGTCTTGGCCTTTCTCTAGTTGTCTTGGCCTTGCTCCAGTTGTCTAAGGCCTGCTCCAGTTGTATTGGGCTTGCTCCAGTTGTCTTGGGCTTGCTCCAGTTTTCCTTGCATTGCTTCAGTTATCTTGGGCTTAATCTAGTTGTCTTGGGCTTGCTCCAGTTTTCTTGGGCTAACTCCAGTTTTCTTGGCCTTCCTCCAGTTGTCTTGGCCTAGCTCCAGTTGTCTTGGGCTTGCTCCACTTGTCTTGGCTTTGCTCCAGTTGTCTTGGAATTTCTCGAGTTGTTTTGAGCTTGCTCCAGTTGTCTTGGCCTAGCTCCAGTTGTCTTGGGCTTGCTCCACTTGTCTTGGCTTTGCTCCAGTTGTCTTGGAATTTCTCGAGTTGTTTTGAGCTTGCTCCAGTTGTCTTAGGCGTGCTCCAGTTGTCTTGGCCTTGCTCCAGTTGTCTTGGCCTTGCTCTAGTTGTTTTGGGCTTGCTCCAGGTGTCTTGGGCCTGCTCCTGTTGTCTTGGCCTTGCTCCAGTTTTCTTGCGCTTGCTCCTGTTGTCTTGGGCTTGCTCAAGTTGTCTTGGCCTTGCTCTAGTTGTCTTAGGCTTGCTCCAGTTGTCTTGGCCTTGCTCCAGTTTTCTTGCGCTTGCTCCTGTTGTCTTGGGCTTGCTCAAGTTGTCTTGGCCTTGCTCTAGTTGTCTTAGGCTTGCTCCAATTGTCTTGGGCTTTCTCTAGTTGTCTTTGGCTTCCTCCAGTTGTCTTGGGCTTGCTCCAGTTGTCTTGGCCTTGCTCAAGTTGTCTTGGGCTTGCTCCAACTCTCTTGGCCTTGCTCTAGTTGTCTTGGCCTTGCTTCAGTTGTCTTGGCCTTAATCCAGTTGTCTTGGCCTTGCCCCAGTTGTCTTGGCCTTGCTCCAATTGTCTTGGGCCCGCTCCAGTTGTTTTGGGATTTCTGCAGATGCCTTGGCCTTGCTCCAGTTGTCTTGGCCTTCCTTCAGTTGTCTTGGGCCTGCGTCAGTTATCTTGTGCTTGCTCCAACTGTCTTGGGCTTGCTCGAGTTTTCTTGGCCTTGCTCCAGTTGTCTTGGCCTTCCTTCAGTTGTCTTGGGCCTGCGTCAGTTATCTTGTGCTTGCTCCAACTGTCTTGGGCTTGCTCGAGTTTTCTTGGCCTTGCTCCACTTGTCTTGGGCTTGCTCCTGTTGTTTTCGGCTTGCTCCAATTGTCTTGGTCTTGCTCTTGTTGTCTTAGGCTTCCGCCAGTTGTCTTGGGCTTGGCCAGTTGTCTTGGGCTTCCTCCAGTTGTCTTGGGCTTGCTCGAGTGGTTTTGACCTTGATCTTGTTGTCTTGGGCTTGCTCTATCTGTCTTGGCATTGCTCCAGTTGTCTTGGCCTTGATCCTGTTCTCTTGGCCTCGCTCCGGTTGTCTTGGCCTTGCTCCAGTTGTCTTGGCCTTGCTCCAAATGTCTAGGACTTGCTCCAATTGCCTTAAGCTTGCTCCAGTTGTCTTGGCCTTGATCCTGTTCTCTTGGCCTCGCTCCGGTTGTCTTGGCCTTGCTCCAGTTGTCTTGGCCTTGCTCCAAATGTCTAGGACTTGCTCCAATTGCCTTAAGCTTGCTCCAGTTGTCTTGGCCTTGCTCCAGTTATCTTGGCTTTGCTCTACTTGTCTAGGGCCTGCTCCAGTTGTATTAGGCTTGCTCAAGTTGTCTTTGGCTTGCTCCAGTTTTCCTGGCCTTGCTCCAGTTTTCTTGGGCTTGCTCAAGTTATCTTGGGATTCCACCAGTTGTCTTGGGCATGCTCTACTTTTCTTCGCATTGCTCCATGTGTCTTAGGCTTGCTCCAGTTGTCTTGGTCTTGCTCCAGTTGTCTTGGGCTTGCTCGAGTTATCTTGGCCTTACTCAAGTTCTTTTGGACTTGCTCGAGTTATTTTGGGCTTGATCCAATTGTCTTGGTCTTGCTCCAGTTGTCTTAGGCTTCTTCCAGTTTTCTTGGGCTTGCCCCAGTTGTCTTCGGATAGCTCAGTTGTCTTTGGCTTGCTCCGGTGGTCTTGGCCTTGCTTTAGTTGTCTTGGGCTTGCTTCAGCTGTCTTGGCATTGCTCCAGTTGTCTTGGGCTTGCTCCAGTTGTCTTGGCCGTGCTCCAGTTGTCTTGGACTTGCTCCAGTTGTTATGAGCTTGCTCCAGTTGTCTTGGGCCTGCTCGAGTTGTATTGGGCTCGCTCCAGTTGTCCTGGGCTTGCTCCAGGTTTCTGTGGCTTTCTCGAGTTGTCTTGGGCTTGCTACCGTTTTCTTGGCCTTGCTCAAGTTGTCTTGGGCTTGCTCTAAATATCTTGGGCTTGCTCTAGTTGTCTTGGCCTTGCTCCAGTTGTCTTGGGCTTGCTACCGTTTTCTTGGCCTTGCTCAAGTTGTCTTGGGCTTGCTCTAAATATCTTGGGCTTGCTCTAGTTGTCTTGGCCTTGCTCCAGTTGTCTTGGGCTTGCTCCAACTGTGTGCGGCCTGCTCCAATTGTCTTGGGTTTGCTCCAGTTGTCTTGGCCTTACTCCAATCGTCTTGGTCTTGCTCCACTTTTCTTGGGCCTGCTCCAGTTGCATTGGGCTTTCTCTAGTTGTCTTGGGCTTGCTTGAGTTTTCTTGGCCTTTCTCCAATTGTCTTGGGCTTGCTCCACTTTTCTTGGGCCTGCTCCAGTTGCATTGGGCTTTCTCTAGTTGTCTTGGGCTTGCTTGAGTTTTCTTGGCCTTTCTCCAATTGTCTTGGGCTTGCTCCAGTTGTTTCGGGCTTGCTCCAATTGTCTTTATCTTGCTCTAGTTGTCTTAGGCTTCCTCCAATTGTCTTAGGCTTGCCCAAGTTGTCTTGGTTTAGCTCCACTTGTCTTGGGCTTGCTCCGCTGGACTTGGACTTGCTCCAGTTATCTTGGGCTTGCTCCAGCTGTCTTGGCATTGATCCAGCTGTCTCAGGTTTGCTCCAGTTATCTTGGCCTTGCTCCAGTTGTCTTGGGCCTGCTCCAGTTGTCTTGGGCTTTCTTCACTTGTCTTCGGCTTGCTCGAGCTTTCTTCGCCATGCTCGAGTTGTCTTGGGCTTGGTTCAGTTGTCTTGGGTGTGCTCCAAATGTCCCGGCCTTGCTCAGTTGTCCTAGGCTTGCTCTAGTTATCTTGGGCTTGCCCCAGTTGTCTTCGACTTGCTCCTGTTTTCTTGGCCTTGCTCTAGCTGTCTTAGGCCTGCTCTAGTTGCCTGGGGCTTGTTCCAGTTGCCTTGGCCTTACTCCTGTTGTCTCTGGCCTGCTCTAGTTATATTGGGCTTGCTCCAATCGTCTTGGGCTTGCTCCAGTTTTCCTGGCCTTGCTTCAGTTGTCTTGGGCTTTCTCCAGTTGTCTTAGGCCTTCTCCAGTGGTCTTGGGCATGCTCTTGTTTTCTTACCCTTGCTCCAATTGTCTTGGCCTTGCTCTAGTTATCTTGGGCTTGCTCCAGTTATCTTGGGCTTGCTGTAGTTGTCTTGGCCTTGCTCCAGTTGTCTTCATCTTGCCCCGGTGTTTTTGAGCTTGCTCCAGTTGTCTTGGGCGTGCTCCAGTTGTCTTGGCCTTGCTCCAGTTATTTTGGGCTTGCTCCAGTTGTCTTCATCTTGCCCCGGTGTTTTTGAGCTTGCTCCAGTTGTCTTGGGCGTGCTCCAGTTGTCTTGGCCTTGCTCCAGTTATTTTGGGCTTGCTCCAGGTGTCTTGGGCCTGCTCCAGTTGTCTTGGCCTTGCTCTAGTTTTCTTGGCCTTGCTTCAGTTGTCTTGGGCTTCCTCAATTTGTCTTGGGCTTACTCCAGTTTTCTTGGCCTTGCTCCAGTTGTCTTAGGCTTGCTTGAGTTGTCTTGGGCTTACCCCAGTTGTCTTGGGCTTGCTCCAGATGTCTTGGCCTTGCTCCAGTTGTCTTGGCCTTGCTCCAGTTGTCTTGGCCTTGCTCCAATTCTCTTGGGCCTGCTCCAGTTGTATTGGGTTTCATCCAGTTGTCTTGGCCTTGCTCCAGTTGTCTTGGCCTTGCTCAAGTTGTCTTGGGCCTGCTCCAGCTGTCCTTTGCTTGCTCGAGTTTTCTTGGCATTGCTCCAGCTGTCTTAGGCTTGCTCCAGTTATTTTGGGCTTGCTCCAATTGTCTTTGTCTTGCTCTAGTTGTCTTAGGCTTGCTCTAGTTATCTTGTGGTTGGCCAGTTGTCTTGGGCTTGCTCCAGTTGTCTTGGAATTGCTCTATTGGCCTTGGCCTTGCTCCAGATCTTTTGGGCTTGCTCCAGCTATCTCGGCATTGCTCCAGTCGTCTTGGCCTTGCTCCGGTTGTCTTGGCCTCGCTCTGGTTGTCTTGGCCTTGCTCCAGATCTTTTGGGCTTGCTCCAGCTATCTCGGCATTGCTCCAGTCGTCTTGGCCTTGCTCCGGTTGTCTTGGCCTCGCTCTGGTTGTCTTGGCCTTGCTCCAGTTTTCTTGGCCTTGCTCCAGTTGTCTTAGGCCTACTCCAGTTGTCTTGGGCTTGCTCTTGTTGTCTTGGCCTTGCTCCAGTTGTCTTGGCCTTGCTCTAGTTGTCTTGGGCCTGCTCTTGTTGTATTGGCCTTGCTCCAGTTGTCTTAGGCCTACTCCAGTTGTCTTGGGCTTGCTCTTGTTGTCTTGGCCTTGCTCCAGTTGTCTTGGCCTTGCTCTAGTTGTCTTGGGCCTGCTCTTGTTGTATTGGGCTTGCTCCAGTTTTCTTTGGCTTGCTCCAGTTTTCCTGGCCTTGCACCAGTTGTCTTGGCCTTGCTCAAGTTGTCTTGAGCTTGCTCCAGTTGTCTTGGGCTTGCTCCTGTTTTCTTGGCCTTGCTCCAATTGTCTTGGGCTTGCTCCAGTTGTCTTGGCCTTGCTCCAGTTGTCTTGGCCTTGCTCAAGTTGTCTTGAGCTTGCTCCAGTTGTCTTGGGCTTGCTCCTGTTTTCTTGGCCTTGCTCCAATTGTCTTGGGCTTGCTCCAGTTGTCTTGGCCTTGCTCTAGTTGTCTTGGTCGTGCTCCAACTGTTTTGGCCTTGCTGCAGTTGTCTTGGCCTTGCTCCAGTTGTCTAAGACCTGCTCCAGTTGTCTTGTGCTTGCTCCAATTGTCTTGGCCTTGCTTCAGTTGTCTTGGCCTTGCTCCAGTTGTCTTGGGCCTGCTCGAGTTGTCTTGGGCCTGCTTCAGTTGTCTGGGGCTTGCTCTAGATGTCTTCAGCTTGCTCGAGTTTTCTTGGCCTTGCTCCAACTCTCTTGGGCTTGGTCCAGTTGTTTTGGACTTGCTCCAATTTTCTTCGTCTTGCTCTAGTTGTCTTAAGCTTTCTCTAGTTGTGTTAGGCTTGGCCAATTGTCTTGGGCTTGCTCCAGTTGTCTAGGGCTTGCTCCAGTGGTCTTGGCCTTGCTCCACTTGTCTAAGGCTTGCTCCAGCTGTCTTGGCATCGCTCCAGATGTCTTGGCCTTGCTCCAATTGTCTTGGCCTTGCTCTGGTTGTCTTGGCCTTGCTCCCGTTGTATTGGCCTTGCTCTAGTTGTCTTGGGCCTGCTCCAGTTGTCTTGGGCTTGCTCCAGTTGTCTTGGCCTTGCTCCAGTTGTCTTGGCCTTGCTCCAATTGTCTTGGCCTTGCTCTGGTTGTCTTGGCCTTGCTCCCGTTGTATTGGCCTTGCTCTAGTTGTCTTGGGCCTGCTCCAGTTGTCTTGGGCTTGCTCCAGTTGTCTTGGCCTTGCTCCAGTTGTCTTGGCCTTACTCCAATTGTCTTGGACCTGCTCCAGTGGTATTGGGCTTGCTCCAGTTGTCTTGGATTTGCTCTAGTTTTTTTGGCCTTGCTCTAGTTGTCTTGGGCTTGCTCCAGTTGTCTTGGCCTTGCTCCAGTTGTCTTGGCCTTACTCCAATTGTCTTGGACCTGCTCCAGTGGTATTGGGCTTGCTCCAGTTGTCTTGGATTTGCTCTAGTTTTTGTGGCCTTGCTCTAGTTGTCTTGAGCATGCTCCAGTTGTCTTGGCCTCGCTCAGGTTGTCTTGGCATTGCTCCAATTTTTTTGGCCTTGCTCCAGCTGTCTTGGGCTTGCTCTAGTTGTCTTGAGCATGCTCCAGTTGTCTTGGCCTCGCTCAGGTTGTCTTGGCATTGCTCCAATTTTTTTGGCCTTGCTCCAGCTGTCTTGGGCTTGCTCCACTTGTCTTGGGCTTGCTCCACTTGTCTTGGCCTTGCTCCACTTATCTTGGGCTTGCTCCAACTGTCTTGGCCTTGCTCCAGTTGTCTTGGCCTTGCTCTAGTTGTCTTGGCCTTGCTCCGGTTGTCTTGGCCTTGCTCCAGTTGTCTTGGGCCTGCTTTACTTGGAGCAAGACCAAGACAACTGGAGCAAGGCCAAGACAACTCGAGCAAGCCCAAGACAAATAGAGCAAGCCCAAGACAACTGGGGCAAGCAAAGGACAAATGGAGCAAGCCTAAGTTAACTAGAGCAAGGCCAAGACAACTCGAGCAAGCCCAAGACAAATAGAGCAAGCCCAAGACAACTGGGGCAAGCAAAGGACAAATGGAGCAAGCCTAAGTTAACTAGAGCAAGGCCAAGACAACTAGAGCAAGTCCAAGACAACTGGAGCAATCCCAATACAACTGGAGCAAGGCTAAGACAACTGGAGCAAGCCTAAGACAATTGGAGCAAGACCAAGACAACTGGAACAGGCCCAACACAATTGGAGCAAGCCACAGACAACTGGAGCAAGCCCAAGACAACTGGAGCAAGCCCAAGACAACTGGAGCAAGCCCAAGACAACTGGAACAGGCCCAACACAATTGGAGCAAGCCACAGACAACTGGAGCAAGCCCAAGACAACTGGAGCAAGCCCAAGACAACTGGAGCAAGCCCAAGACAGCTTGAGCAAGGCCATGACAACTGGAGAGATGCCAAAACAACTTGAGCAAGCCCAAGACAACTAGGGAAAGCCAAAGAAAACTGGAGCAAGCTCGTGACAACTGGAGTGAGCCCAAGTTAACTTGAGCAAGCCCAAGGCAACTGGAGCAAGGCCAAAACAACTGGAGCAAGCCTAAGAAAACTAGAGCAAGGCTAAGACAACTGGAGCAATCCCAAGACAACTGGAGCAAGTCCAAGACAACTGGAGGAAGCCCAAGAAAACTGGAGCAAGCCCATGACAACTGGAGAAAGGCCAAGACAATTGGACTAAGCCCAAGACAACTGGAGCAAGCCCAAGACTACTGGAGCAAGCCCAAGACTACTGGAGCAAGCCCAAGACTACTGGAGCAAGCCCAAGACTACTGGAGCAAGCCCAAGACTACTGGAGCAAGCCCAAGACTACTGGAGCAAGCCCAAGACTACTGGAGCAAGCCCAAGACAACTGGAGCAAGGCCAATACAAATGGAGCTAGCCTATGGAAACTAGAATAAGGCCAAGACAACTGGAGCAAGCCCAAAACAACTGGAGAAAGCCCAAAACAACTTGAGCAAGGCCAAGATAATTGACGTAAGGCCAAGACAACTTGAGCAAGCCCAAGAAAACTGGAGCAAACCCACAACAACTGGAGCAAGTCCAAAACGCAAGAGCAAGGCCAAGAAAACTAGAGCAAGCCAAAGACAACTAGAGTACGGCCAAGCCAACTGGAGCAAGCCGAAGGCAACTGGAGCAAGCCTTAGACAACTGGAGCAAGGCCAAGACAACTGGAGCAAGCGCAAGACAACCGTGCAAGCCAAGGACACCACGAGCAAGTCCAAGACAACTGGAGCAAGCATAAGACAACTGGAGCAAGGCCAATACAATTGAAGCAAGGCCAAGACAACTGGAGCAAGCCTAAGACAGCTGGAGCAGGCCCAAGACAACTGGAGCAAGGCCAAGACAATGAGAGCAAGCCCAATAGAACTGGAGCAAGCCCAAGACACCTGTAGCAAGCCCAAGGCAACTAGAGCAAGCCAAAGACAACTAGAGCAATGCCAAGACAGCTGGAGCAAGCCCAAGATAACTCGAGCAAGCCTAAGACAACTGGAGCAAGCCCAAGACAACTGGAGTAGGCAAAAGAAAACTGGAGCAAACCCAAGACACATGGAGAGAGGCCGAGACAACTGGAGCAAGGCCAAGACAACAGGAGCAAGGCCAAGACAACTGGAGCAAGCCCAAGACAACTCGAGCAAGGTCAAGACAACTAGAGCAATCCCAATACAACTCAAGAAATCCCAAGACAACTGGAGCAAGCACAAGACAACTGGAGAAAGCCCAAGACATGTGGAGTTATTCAAATACAACTAGAGCAAGGCCAATACAACAGGAGCAAGCCCAAGAATAATGGAGCAAGCCCAAGATACCTGGAGCAAGCCCAAGACAACTGGAGTAAGGCCAAGACAGTTAGAGCAAGCCCAAGACAACAGGAGCAAGCCCAAGAATAATGGAGCAAGCCCAAGATACCTGGAGCAAGCCCAAGACAACTGGAGTAAGGCCAAGACAGTTAGAGCAAGCCCAAGACAACTCGAGGAAGCCACAGACAACTGGTGGAAGCCCAAGACAACTGGAGCAGGCCCAAGACAACTGTATAAAGTCCAAGACCACTAGAGAGAGGCTAAGACAACTGGAGCAAGGCCAAGACAACAGGAGTAAGGTCAATACAACAGGAGCAAGCCCAGGAAACCTGGAGCAAGGCAAAGGCAACTGGAGCAAGCCTAAGACAACTGGAGCAAGGTTAAGACAACTGGAGCAAGCCCAAGACAAGTGGAGGAAGGCCAAGACAACTGGAGCAATCCCATTATAACTGGAGCTATGCCAAGACAACTGGAGGAAGCCTAAGATAAGTGGAGAAAGACCAAAACAACTGGAGCAGGCCCCAGACAAGTGGACCAGGCCCACGACAACTGAAACAAGCTCAAGACAAGTGGAGCACGCCCAAGACAGCAAGAGCAAGGCAAAGCCAACAAGAGCAAACCAAGGAAACTGGAGCAAGCACAAGACAACCAGAGCAAGCCCAAGATAACTGAGCAAGCTCAAGAAAACTGGAGCAAGCCCAAGACAACTGGAGGAGACCCAAGGCACCTGGAGCAAGGCCAATGCAACTGGAGCAAGGCCAAGACAACCAGAGCAAGCCCAAGACAACTGGAGCAAGCCCAAGACAACTGGAGGAGACCCAAGGCACCTGGAGCAAGGCCAATGCAACTGGAGCAAGGCCAAGACAACCAGAGCAAGCCCAAGACAACTGGTCCAAGCCCAAGACAACTGGAGCAAGTCGAAGACAACTGGAGCAAAGCCAAGACAACTGGAGCAAGCCCAAGACAACTGGAGCAAGCCCAAGACAACTCAAGCAAGGCAAGGACAACGAGAGCAAGCCCAATGAAACAGGAGCAAGCCCAAGACACCTATAGCAATCCTAAGGCAACTGAAGCAAGCCAACGACAACTGGAGCAATGCGAAGACAGTTGGAGCAAGCCCAAGAAAATTCGAGCAAGCCCAAGACAACTGGAGCAAGCCAAAGACAACTAGAGCAGGCACAAGAAAACTAGAGCAAGCCCAAGACAACTAGGGAGAGGCCGAGACAACTGGAGCAAGGCCAAGACAACATGAGCAAGGCCAGCACAACTAGGGCAAGCCCAAGACAACTCAGAAAGGTCAAGACAACTAGAGCAAGCCCACAAAAACTGGAGAAAGCCCAAGACAACTAGAGCAACCACAAGACAACAGAAAAAGCCCAAGACAAGTGGAGTTATTTAAATACAACTCGAGCAAGGCCAATACAACAGGAGCAAGCCCAACAAAAATGGAGCAAGCCCAAGACACCTGGAGCAAGCCCAAGACAACAGTAGCAAGCCCAAGACAACTGGAGTAAGGCCAAGACAGTTGGAGCAATCCCGAGACAGCTCGAGCAAGTCCAAGACAACTGGTGCAAGCCCAAGACAACTAGAGCAGGCAGAAGACAACTTTAGCAAGCCCAAGACAACTGGAGAGAGGCCAAGACAACTGAAGCAAGGCCAAGACAGCAGGAGCAAGGTCAATACAACACGAGCAAGCCCAAGACAACTGGAGCAAGGCCAAGGCAACTAGAGCAAGCCCAAAACAACTTGAGCAAGGCCAAGACGACGGGAGCAAGCCTAAGACAACTGTAGCAAGGCCAAGACAAGTGGAGCAATCCCATTACAACTGGAGCAAGGCCAACACAACTGGAGGAAGCCTAAGTCAACTGGAGCAAGACCAAGACAACTGGAGCAGGCCCAAGACAAGTGGAGCAATCCCATTACAACTGGAGCAAGGCCAACACAACTGGAGGAAGCCTAAGTCAACTGGAGCAAGACCAAGACAACTGGAGCAGGCCCAAGACAAGTGGAGCAGGCCTAAGACAACTGAAGCAAGCTCAAGACAACTGGAGCACGCCCAAGACAGCTGGAGCAAGGCCAAACCAACTGAAGCAAGCCCACGACAACTGGAGCAAGCCCAAGACAACCAGAGCAAGCCCAAGACAATTGAGCAAGCTCAAGACAACTGGAGCAAGCCCAAGACAACTGGAGCAAGGCCAATGTAACTGGAGCAAGGCGAAGACAAACAGAGCAAGCCCAAGACAACTGGTCCAAGTCCAACATAACTAAAGCAAGTCCAAAACAACTGGAGCAAGGCCAATGTAACTGGAGCAAGGCGAAGACAAACAGAGCAAGCCCAAGACAACTGGTCCAAGTCCAACATAACTAAAGCAAGTCCAAAACAACTGGAGCAAGGCCAAGACAACTGGAGCAAGCCCAAGACAACTCGAACGAGGCCAAGACAACTGGAGCACGCCTACAACTGAAGAAATCCCAAGAACACTGGAGCAAGCACAAGACAACTGGAGGAAGTCCAAGACACATGGAGTTATCCCAAGACAACTAGAGCAAGGCGAAAACAACATGAGCAAGCCCAAGAAACCTGGTGCAAGCCCAAGACACCTCGAGCAAGCCCAAGACAACTCGAGCAAGCCCAAGACAACTGGAGCAACGCCAAGACAGCTCGAGCAAGCCCACAACAAATCGAGCAAGCCTAAGACAATTGCTGCAAGCCCAAGACAACTTGAGCAAGCCCAAGACAACTGTAGCAAGCCCAAGACAACTGGAGAGAGGCCAAGAGAACTGGAGCAAGGCCAAGAGAACAGGAGCAAGCCCAAGACAACTTGAGCAAGCCCAAGACAACTGTAGCAAGCCCAAGACAACTGGAGAGAGGCCAAGAGAACTGGAGCAAGGCCAAGAGAACAGGAGCAAGGCCAAGACAACTGGAGCAAAACCAAGACAACTGGAGCAAGGCCAAGACAGCTGGAGCAAGCCCAAAACAACTGGACCAAGGCGAAGACAACTGGAGTAAGCCCAAGACAGCAGGAGCAAGGCCAAGACAACTGGAGCAAGGCCAAGACAGCTGGAGCAAGCCCAAAACAACTGGACCAAGGCGAAGACAACTGGAGTAAGCCCAAGACAGCAGGAGCAAGGCCAAGACAACTGGAGCAATCCAAATACAACTGGAGCAAGGCCCAGACAACTGGAGGAAGCCTAAGACAACTGGAGCAAGACCAAGACAACTCGAGCAGGACCAAGAAAAGTGGAGCAGGCCGGAAACAACTGAAGCAAGCTCAAGACAACTGAAGTATGCCCAAGACAGTTCGAGCAAGGCCAATCCAACTAGAGCAAGCCCGCGACAACTGGAGCAAGCCAAAGACAACTCGAGCAAGCCCAAGACAACTGGAGCAGGCCAAAAAAACTGGACCAAGCCCAAGTAAACTGGAGCAAGTCCCACACACCTTGAGCAACGCCAAGACAATTGGAGCAAGGCCAAGACAACAGGAGCAAGTCCAAAACTACAGGAGCAAGCCCACGACAACTTGAGCAAGCCCAAGAAAACTGGAGGAAGGCCAAGATAACTGGAGCAAGCCCAAGACAACTGGGCCAAGCCCAAGAAAACCGGAGTAAGGCCAAGACAACTGGAGCAAGCCCAAGATGCTTGAAGAATGTCCAAAACAACTTGAGCAAGGCCAAGAAAACTGGAGCAAGGCCAAGACAACTGGAGCAAGCCGAAGACAACAGGAGCAAACCCAAGACAAATGGAGCAAGTCCAAGACAGCTGGAGCAAGGCTGATACAACCCGAGCAAGTCAAAGACAACTGGAGTAATCCAAAGATAACTGGAGCAAGGCCAAGACAACTCGAGAAAGCTCAAGACAACTGAAGCAAGCCCAAGACAACTGGAGAAAGCCCAAGAAAACCGGAGGAAGCCCAAGACAAGTGGACCAAGCCCAAGACAACTAGAGCAAGGTCAAGACAATTGGAGCAAGGCCAAGACAATTGGAGCAAGGCCAAGACAACCAAAGCAAGCCCAAGACAAGTGGACCAAGCCCAAGACAACTAGAGCAAGGTCAAGACAATTGGAGCAAGGCCAAGACAATTGGAGCAAGGCCAAGACAACCAAAGCAAGCCCAAAACAATTCGAGCAAGTCCAAGACAACTAAAGCAAGGCCAAGAAAATTGGAGCAAGGACAATAAAACTAGAGCAAGGCCAAGACAACTGGAGCAAGGCAAAGACTACGGGAGCAAGCTTAAGACAACTGGAGCAAGGCCAAGACAATTGAAGGAAGGAAAATAAAACTGGAGCAAGCCCAAGAAAACTGGAGCAAGCCAAAAAGAACAGGAGCAAGGCCAAGAAAACTGAAGCAAGCCCAAGACGACCGGAGCAGGCCTAAGACAACTAGAGCAAGCCCAAGACAACTGAAGATGCCCAAGAAAACTGGAGCAGGCCCAAGAAAACAAGAGCAAGACCAAGACATCTGGACCTAGGCCAATACAACAGGAGAAAGGCCAAGACGACTGAAGCAAGGCCAAGACAACTGGAGCAACCCGAAGACAACTGGAGCAAGGCCAAGACACCTGGAGCAAGCCCAAGACAACTGGAGCAAGCCCACGACAACTGGAGCAAGCCCAAGACAACTCGAGCAAGACTAAGACAAATGGAGCAAGGCTAAAACAACTGGAGCTAGCCCAAGACAACTGGAGCAAGGCCAAGACAACTGGAGCATTCCGAAGACAACTGGAGCAAGGCCAAGACAACTGGAGCAATCCCATGAGAAATGGAGCAAGCTCAAGACAACTGGAACAAGCCCAAGACAACTAGAGCAAGCCCAAGGAAACTAGAGCAAGCCCAAGACAACTGGAGAAAGGCCAAGACAACTAGTGCAAGTCCAAGACAAATGGAGCAAGCCCAAGACAACGAGAGCAAGCCTTAGTCAAATGGAGAAAAGCTGAGTCAACTGGAGTAAGTCCAGGACACGTGGAGAAAGTCCAAGTCAACAAGAACACGGCCAAGACAACTGGAGCAAGCCCAAGACAACTGGAGCAAGCCCAAGAGAACTAGAGAAAACCCAAGAAAACTGGAGAAAGCCCAAGACAACTGGACCAAGCCCAATACAACTGGAGCACGCTCGTGACAACTGGAGTAAGCCCAAGTCAACTGGAGCAAGCCCAAGACAAAAGGAGCAAGTCCAAGACAACTGGAGCAAGCCCAAGATAACTGGAGCAGGCCCAAGACAACTGGAGCAAGGCCAAGAAAACTGGAGCAAGGCCAAGACAACTGGAGCAAGCCTATCAAAACTGGAGCAACGCCAAGACAACTGGAGCAAGCCCAAGACAACTGGAGAAAGCCCAAAACAACTAGAGCAAGGCCAAGACAACTGGAGCAAGCCTATCAAAACTGGAGCAACGCCAAGACAACTGGAGCAAGCCCAAGACAACTGGAGAAAGCCCAAAACAACTAGAGCAAGGCCAAGATAACTGGAGTAAGGCCAAGACAACTGGAGCAAGCTCAAGACAACTTGAGCAAGCCCAAGACAACTAGAGCAAGTGCAAGACAGCTAGAGCAAGGCCAAGACAACTAGAGCAAGCCAAAGTTAACTGGAGTAATGCCAAAACAACAGGAGCAAGCCCAAGACAACTAGAGCAAGTGCAAGACAGCTAGAGCAAGGCCAAGACAACTAGAGCAAGCCAAAGTTAACTGGAGTAATGCCAAAACAACAGGAGCAAGCCCAAGGCAACTGGAGAAACGTTATGACAACTGGAGTAAGGCCAAGACAACTGGAGCAAGCCCAAGACAACCGAAGCAAGCCCAAGACAACTGGAGCAAGCTTCAAACAATTGGAGCAAGTTCAAGACAACTGAAGCAAGCCAAAGGCAACTGGAGCAAGCCCAAGACAACCGAAGCAAGCCCAAGACAACTGGAGCAAGCTTCAAACAATTGGAGCAAGTTCAAGACAACTGAAGCAAGCCAAAGGCAACTGGAGCAAGCCCAATACAAATGGAGCAAGGCCAAGACAACAAGAGAAATCCCAAGACAGCTCGAGCAATCCCAAGACAACTAGAGCAAGTCCAAGACAACTCGAGCAAGGCCAAGACAACCGGAGCAAGCACAAGAAAACTGGAGCAAGCCCTAGAAACCTGGAGCAAGGCCAAGACAACAAGAGCAAGCCCAACAAAACTGGAGCAAGCCCAAGAGAACTAGACCATGCCCAAAAAAACCAGAGCAAGGCCAAGACAACTGGAGCAATGCCAAGACAGCTGGAGAAAGCCCAAACGAACTGGAGCAATGCCAAGCAAACTGGAGCAAGGCCAAAACAACTTGAGCAGGTCCAAGACAACTGGAGCAAGCCCAAGACAAATGGAGCAAGTCCAAGACAGCTGGAGCAAGGCTAATACAACCTGAGCAAGCCAAAGACAACTAGAGTAAGCCAAAGATGACTCGAGCAAGGCCAAGACAACTGGAGCAAGCTCAAGACAACTGAAGCAAGCCCAAGAAAACTGGAGAAATCCCAAGAAAACTGGAGCAAGCCCAAGACAAATAAACCAAGCCCAAGACAACATGAGCAAGGCCAAGACAATTGGAACAAGGCCAAGAGAATTGGAGCAAGCCCAAGACAACCGGAGCAAGCCAAAGGCAACTGGAGCAAGTCAAAGACAACTGGAGCAAGACCAAGACAACTGGAGCAAGGCCAAGACAATTGGAACAAGGCCAAGAGAATTGGAGCAAGCCCAAGACAACCGGAGCAAGCCAAAGGCAACTGGAGCAAGTCAAAGACAACTGGAGCAAGACCAAGACAACTGGAGCAAGAACAATAAAACTGGAGCAAGGCCAAGACAACTGGAGCAAGGCCAAGACTACGGGAGCAAGCTCAAGACAACTGGAGCAAGACCAAGACAACTGGAGCAAGAACAATAAAACTGGAGCAAGGCCAAGACAACTGGAGCAAGGCCAAGACTACGGGAGCAAGCTCAAGACAACTGGAGCAAGGCCAACACAATTGGAGCAAGGACAATAAAACTGGAGCAAGCCCAAGACAACTGGATCAAGCCAAATAGAACTGGAGCGAGGCCAAGACAACTGGAGCAAGCCCAAGACAACCGGAGCAAGCCCACGACAAATGGAGCAAGCCCAAGACAACTGGAGCAAGCCCAAGACAACCGGAGCAAGCCCACGACAAATGGAGCAAGCCCAAGACAACTGAAGCAAGCCCAAGAAAACTGGAGCAGGCCAAAGAAAACTGGAGCAAGACCAAGACAACAGGAGCTAGGCCAAGACAACTGGAGCAAGGGCAAGACAACTGAAGCAAGGCCAAGACAACTGGAGCAAGCCCAAGACAACTGGAGCAAGGCAAAGACAACTGGAGCAATCCCATGAGAACTGGAGCAAGCTCAAGGCAACAGGAGCAAGCCCAAGACAACTAGAGCAAGCCCAAGGCAACTGGACAGCCCAAGACAATTGGAGAAAGGCCAAGACAACTGGAGCAATCCCATGAGAACTGGAGCAAGCTCAAGGCAACAGGAGCAAGCCCAAGACAACTAGAGCAAGCCCAAGGCAACTGGACAGCCCAAGACAATTGGAGAAAGGCCAAGACAACTAGAGCAAGTCCAAGACAATTGGAGCAAGCCCAAGACAACTGGAGCAAGCCTTAGACAACTGGAGCAAGCCCGGGACAACTGGAGCAAGTCCAAGACAACTGGAGGAAGTCCGAGACAACTAGATCAAGGCCAAGACAACTGGAGCAAGCCCAAGACAACTGGAGAAAGCCCAAAAAAACTGGAGAAAGCCCAAGAAAACTGAAGAAAGCCCAAGACAACTGGACCAAGCCCAAGACAACTGGAGCAAAGCCAAGACAATTGGAGCAAGGCCAAGACACCTGGAGCAAGCCCAAGACAACTGGAGCAAGCCCAAGACAACTTGAGCAAGTCCAAGACAACTCGAACAAGGCCAAGACAACTGGAGCAAGCCCAAGTCACCTGTAGCAAGGCCAAGACAACTTGTGTAAGGACAATAAAACTGGAGAAGGCCCAAGACAACAAGAGCAAGCCAAAGGGAACTGGAAAAAGGCCAAGACAACTTGAGCAAGCCCAAGACAACTGGAGCAAGCCCAAGACAACCGGAGCACGCTCGTGACAACTGGAGTAAGCCCAAGTCAACTGGAGCAAGCCCAAGACAACTTGAGCAAGCCCAAGACAACTGGAGCAAGCCCAAGACAACCGGAGCACGCTCGTGACAACTGGAGTAAGCCCAAGTCAACTGGAGCAAGCCCAAGACAAAAGGAGCAAGTCCAAGACAACTGGAGTAAGCCCAAAACAACTGGAGCAGGCCTAGGAAAACTAAAGCAAGGCCATGACAACAGGAGCAAGCCTATGAAAACTGAAGCAACGCCAAGACAACTGGAGCAAGCCCAAGACAACTGGAGCAAGCTCAAGACAACTCGAGCAAGCCCAAGACAACTGGAGCAAGCCTATGAAAACTGAAGCAACGCCAAGACAACTGGAGCAAGCCCAAGACAACTGGAGCAAGCTCAAGACAACTCGAGCAAGCCCAAGACAACTGGAGCAAGTCCAAGACAGCTAGAGCAAGGCCAAGACAACTAGAACAAGCCAAAGACAATTGGAGTAAGGCCAAGACAACTGGAGCAAGCCCAAGGCAACTGGAGCAAGCCTAAGGCAACTGGAGCAAGCCCAAGACAACTGGAGCAAGTCCAAGACAGCTAGAGCAAGGCCAAGACAACTAGAACAAGCCAAAGACAATTGGAGTAAGGCCAAGACAACTGGAGCAAGCCCAAGGCAACTGGAGCAAGCCTGAGACAATTGGAGCAAAGCCACGACAACTGGAGCAAGCCCAAGACAACCGGAGCAAGCCCAAGACAACTGAAACAAGCCCAAGAAAACTGGAGCAAGGCCAACACAACGAGAGCAAGCCCAACAAAACTACAGCAAGCCCAAGACAACTGGACCAAGCCCCAGAAAACTGGAGCAAGGCCAAGACAACTGGAGCAATGCCAAGACAGCTGGAGAAAGCCCAAAACAACTGGAGCAAGGCCAAGCAAACTGGAGCAAGGCCAAGACAACTTGAGCAGGCCCAACACAACTGGAGCAAGCCCAAGACAAATGGAGCAAGTCCAAGATAGCTGGAGCAAGGCAAATACAACCGGAGCAAGCCAAAGACAACTGCAGTAAGCCAAAGATAACTGGAGCAAGGCCAAGACACCTGGAGCAAGCTCAAGACAACTGAAGCAAGCCCAAGACAACTGGAGAAAGCCCAAGAAAACAGGAGCAAGCCCAAGACAAGTGGACCAAGCCCAAGACAACTAGAGCAAGGCCAAGACAATTGGAGCAAGGACAATAAAACTGGAGCAAGCCCAAGACAACTGGAGCAAGGCCAAGACAACTGGAGCAAGCCCAAGACAACCGGAGCAACCCCAAGACAAGTGGAGGAAGCCCAAGACAACTGGAGCAAGCCAAGAAAACTAGAGCAGGTCCAAGAGAACTGGAGCAAGCCCAAGACAACTAGAGCTAGGCCAAGACAACTGGAGTAAGGCCAAGACAACTGAAGCAAGGCGAAGACAACGGGAGCAAGCCCAAGACAACAGGAGCAAGGCCAAGACATCTGGAGCATTCCCAAGACAACTGGAGCAAGGCCTAGACAACTGGAGCAATCCCATGAGAACTGGAGCAAGCTCAAGGCAACTGGAGCAAGCTGAAGACAACTAGAGCAAGCCCAAGGCAACTGGAGCAAGTCAAAGACAACTGGAGCAGGGCCAAGATAACTGGAGCAAGCCCAAGGCAACTGGAGCAAGTCAAAGACAACTGGAGCAGGGCCAAGATAACTGGAGCAAGCCCAAGGCAACTGGAGCAAGTCAAAGACAACTGGAGCAGGGCCAAGATAACTGGAGCAAGCCCAAGGCAACTGGAGCAAGTCAAAGACAACTGGAGCAGGGCCAAGATAACTGGAGCAAGCCCAAGGCAACTGGAGCAAGTCAAAGACAACTGGAGCAGGGCCAATACAACTGGAGCAAGGCCAAGACAACTCGCGCAAGCCCAAGACAACTGGAGCAAGCCCAAGACAACTGGAGCACGCTCGTGACAACTGGAGTAAGCCCAAGTAAACAAGAGCAAGCCTAAGACAAAAGGAGCAAGTCCAAGACAACTGGAGCAAGACCAAGACAACTAGAGCAGGCCCAAGACAGCTGGAGCAAGGCGAAGACAACTGGAGCAAGCCTATAAAAACTGGAGCAACGCCAAGACAACTGGAGCAAGCCCAAGACAACTGGAGAGAGCCCAAAACAACAGGAGCAAGGCCAAGATAACACGAGTAAGGCCAAGACAACTGAAGCAAGCTCAAGACAACTAGAGCAAGCCCAAGACAACTGGAGCAAGTCCAAGACAGCTAGAGCAAGGCCAAGACAACTAGAGCAAGCCCAAGACAACTGGAGCAAGTCCAAGACAGCTAGAGCAAGGCCAAGACAACTAGAGCAAGCCAAACACAACTGGAGTAAGGCCAAGACAACTGGAGCAAGCCCAAGGCAACTGGAGCAAGCCAAAGACAACTGGAGCAAGGCCAAGACAACTGTAGCAAGCCCAAGAAAACCGGAGCAAGCTTCAAACAACTGGAGCAAGTCCAAGACAACTGAAGCAAGCCAAAGACAACTGGAGCAGGGCCAATACAACTGGAGCAAGGCCAAGACAACCAGAGCAAGCCCAAGACAACAAAAGCAAGTCCAAGACAACTAGAGCAAGGCCAAGACAACTGGAGCAAGCCCAAGACAACTAGAGCAAGCCCGAGACAACTGGAGCAAGTCCAAGACAACTGGAGCAAGGCCAAGACAACTATAGCAAGGCGAAGACAACTGGAGCAAGCCCAAGACAACTAGAGCAAGCCCGAGACAACTGGAGCAAGTCCAAGACAACTGGAGCAAGGCCAAGACAACTATAGCAAGGCGAAGACAACTGGAGCAAGCCCAAGACAACTAGAGCAAGCCCGAGACAACTGGAGCAAGTCCAAGACAACTGGAGCAAGGCCAAGACAACTATAGCAAGGCGAAGACAACTGGAGCAAGCCCAAGACAACTAGAGCAAGCCCGAGACAACTGGAGCAAGTCCAAGACAACTGGAGCAAGGCCAAGACAACTATAGCAAGGCGAAGACAACTGGAGCAAGCCCAAGACAACTAGAGCAAGCCCGAGACAACTGGAGCAAGTCCAAGACAACTGGAGCAAGGCCAAGACAACTATAGCAAGGCGAAGACAACTGGAGCAAGCCCAAGACAACTAGAGCAAGCCCGAGACAACTGGAGCAAGTCCAAGACAACTGGAGCAAGCCCAAGACAACTAGAGCAAGCCCAAGACAACTGGAGCAAGGCCAAGACAACTGGAGCATTCCCAAGACAACTGGAGCAAGGCCTAGACAACTGGAGCAATCCCATGAGAACTGGAGCAAGCTCAAGGCAACTGGAGCAAGCTGAAGACAACTAGAGCAAGCCCAACGCAACTGGAGCAAGCCCATGACAACTGGATAAAAATGAAGACAACTCGAGCAAGTCCAAGACAACTGGAGCAAGCCCAAGACAACTGGAGCAAGCCCAAGACAACTAGAGCAAGCCCGAGTCAACTGGAGCAAGTCCAAGACAACTGGAGCAAGGCCAAGACAACTATAGCAAGGCGAAGACAACTGGATCAAGCCCAAGACAACTAGAGAAAGCCCAAGACAACCGGAGAAAGCCAAAAAAAACTGGAGAAATCCCAAGACAACTGGACCAAGCCCAAGACAACTGGAGCAAAGCCAAGACAATTGCAGCAAGGCCAAAACAACTCGAGCAAGCCCAAGACAACTGGAGCAACCCTAAGACAACTGAAGCAAGTCTAAGACAACTGGAACAAGGCCAAGACAACTGGAGCAAGTCCAAGACAACTGGGGTAGGCCAAAGACAACAGGAGTAAGCTCGTGACAACTCGAGTAAGTCCAAGACAACTGGAGCAAGCCCAAGAGAACTTGACCAGGCCCAAGACAACTGGAGCAAGCCTAAGAAAACTGGAGCAAGGCCAAGACAATTGGAGCAAGCCCAAGATAACCGGAGCAAGCTTAAGACAACTGGAGCAAGTCCAAGAAAACTGGAGCAAGGCCAAGACAACTGGAGCAAGGCCAAGACAACTGGAGCAAGGCCAAGACAACTGGAGCAAGGCCAAGACAACTGGAGCAAGGCCAAGACAACTGGAGCAAGGCCAAGACAACTGGAGCAAGGCCAAGACAACTGGAGCAAGGCCAAGACAACTGGAGCAAGGCCAAGAC
This sequence comes from Penium margaritaceum, assembly GCA_023375785.1. Lineage (NCBI taxonomy): Eukaryota > Viridiplantae > Streptophyta > Zygnematophyceae > Desmidiales > Peniaceae > Penium > Penium margaritaceum. The sequence goes on from SZWC01016806.1 coordinate 31,352, forward strand.
AACTGGAGCAAGGCCAAGACAACTGGAGCAAGGCCAAGACAACTGGAGCAAGGCCAAGACAACTGGAGCAAGGCCAAGACAACTGGAGCAAGGCCAAGACAACTGGAGCAAGGCCAAGACAACTGGAGCAAGGCCAAGACAACTGGAGCAAGGCCAAGACAACTGGAGCAAGGCCAAGACAACTGGAGCAAGGCCAAGACAACTGGAGCAAGGCCAAGACAACTGGAGCAAGGCCAAGACAACTGGAGCAAGGCCAAGACAACTGGAGCAAGGCCAAGACAACTGGAGCAAGGCCAAGACAACTGGAGCAAGGCCAAGACAACTGGAGCAAGGCCAAGACAACTGGAGCAAGGCCAAGACAACTGGAGCAAGGCCAAGACAACTGGAGCAAGGCCAAGACAACTGGAGCAAGGCCAAGACAACTGGAGCAAGGCCAAGACAACTGGAGCAAGGCCAAGACAACTGGAGCAAGGCCAAGACAACTGGAGCAAGGCCAAGACAACTGGAGCAAGGCCAAGACAACTGGAGCAAGGCCAAGACAACTGGAGCAAGGCCAAGACAACTGGAGCAAGGCCAAGACAACTGGAGCAAGGCCAAGACAACTGGAGCAAGGCCAAGACAACTGGAGCAAGGCCAAGACAACTGGAGCAAGGCCAAGACAACTGGAGCAAGGCCAAGACAACTGGAGCAAGGCCAAGACAACTGGAGCAAGGCCAAGACAACTGGAGCAAGGCCAAGACAACTGGAGCAAGGCCAAGACAACTGGAGCAAGGCCAAGACAACTGGAGCAAGGCCAAGACAACTGGAGCAAGGCCAAGACAACTGGAGCAAGGCCAAGACAACTGGAGCAAGGCCAAGACAACTGGAGCAAGGCCAAGACAACTGGAGCAAGGCCAAGACAACTGGAGCAAGGCCAAGACAACTGGAGCAAGGCCAAGACAACTGGAGCAAGGCCAAGACAACTGGAGCAAGGCCAAGACAACTGGAGCAAGGCCAAGACAACTGGAGCAAGGCCAAGACAACTGGAGCAAGGCCAAGACAACTGGAGCAAGGCCAAGACAACTGGAGCAAGGCCAAGACAACTGGAGCAAGGCCAAGACAACTGGAGCAAGGCCAAGACAACTGGAGCAAGGCCAAGACAACTGGAGCAAGGCCAAGACAACTGGAGCAAGGCCAAGACAACTGGAGCAAGGCCAAGACAACTGGAGCAAGGCCAAGACAACTGGAGCAAGGCCAAGACAACTGGAGCAAGGCCAAGACAACTGGAGCAAGGCCAAGACAACTGGAGCAAGGCCAAGACAACTGGAGCAAGGCCAAGACAACTGGAGCAAGCCCAAGAAAACCGGAGCAAGCTTCAAACAACTGGAGCAAGTCCAAGACAACTGAAGCAAGCCAAAGACAACTGGAGCAGGGCCAATACAACTGGAGCAAGGCCAAGACAACCAGAGCAAGCCAAAGACAACAAAAGCAAGTCCAAGACAACTGGAGCAAGGCCAAGACAACTGGATCAAGCCCAAGACAACTGGAGCAAGCCTAAGACAACTGGAGTAAGGCCAAGACAATGGGAGCAAGCCCAACAAAACTGGAGCAAGCCCAAGACAACTGGACCAAGCCCAAGAAAACCGGGGCAGGGCGAAGACAACTGGAGTAATGCCATGAAAGCTGGAGAAAGCCCAAAACAACTGGAGCAACGCCAAGCAAAATGGAGCAAGGCCAAGACAACTTGAGCAGGCCCAAGACAAGTGGAGCAAGCCCAAGACAACTGGAGTAATGCCATGAAAGCTGGAGAAAGCCCAAAACAACTGGAGCAACGCCAAGCAAAATGGAGCAAGGCCAAGACAACTTGAGCAGGCCCAAGACAAGTGGAGCAAGCCCAAGACAAATGGAGCAAGTCCAAGACAGCTGGAGCAAGGCTAATACAACCTGAGCAAGCCAAAAACAACTAGAGTGAGCCAAAGATAACTGGAGCAAGGCCAAGAAAACTGGAGCAAGCTCAAGACAACTGAAGCAAGCCCAAGACAACTGGAGAAAGCCCAAGAAAACTGGAGCAAGCCGTAGACAAGTGGACCAAGCCCAAGACAACAGGAACAAGGCCAAGAAAACTGGAGCAAGCTCAAGACAACTGAAGCAAGCCCAAGACAACTGGAGAAAGCCCAAGAAAACTGGAGCAAGCCGTAGACAAGTGGACCAAGCCCAAGACAACAGGAACAAGGCCAAGAAAATTCGAGTAAGGCCAAGACAATTGGAGCAAGCCCAAGACAACCGGAGCAAGCCCAAGACAACTGGAGCAAGTCCAAGACAACTGGAGCAAGGCCAAGACAACTGAAGCAAGGACAATAAAAGTGGAGCAAGGCCAAGGGAATTGGCACAAGCCCAAGACTACGCGAGCAAGAGCAAGACAAATGGAGCAAGGCCAAGACAACTGGAGCAAGGACAATAAAACTGGAGCAAGCCCAAAACAACTGGAGCAGGCCAAAGAGAACTGGAGCAAGGCCAAGACAACTAGAACAAACCCACAACAACCGGAGCAAGCCCAAGACAACTGGAGCAAGCCCAAGACAACTGGAGCAAGCCCAAGAAAACTGGAGCAGGCCCAAGAAAACTGGAGCAAGCCCAAGACAACTAGAGCAAGCCCAAGACAACTCGAGCAAGGCCAAGACAACTAAAGCAAGGCCAAGACAACTGAAGCAAGGCAAAGACAACTGGAGCAAGCCCAAGACAACTGGAGCAAGGCTAAGACAACTGGAACAAGCCAAAGAAAACTGAAGCAAGCCCACGACAACAAGAGCAAGCCCAAGACAACTGGAGCAAGACTAAGACAACTGGAGCAAGCCCAAGACAACTGGAGCAAGACTAAGACAACTGGAGTAAGGCCAAAACAACAGGAGCAAGGCCAAGACAACTTAAGCAAGGCCAAGACAACTGGAGCATTCCCAAGACAACTGGAGTAAGGCTAAGACTGCTGGAGCAATCCAATGACAACTGGAGCAAGCTCAAGGTAACTGGAGCAAGCCCAAGACAACTAGAGCAAGCCCAAGGCAACTGGAGCAAGCCCAGGAAAACTAGAGAAAGGCCAAGACAACTAGAGCAAGTCCAAGACAACTGGAGCAAGCCCAAGACAAGTGGAGCAAGCCTTAGACAACTGGAGCAAGCCCGAGTCCCTGGAGCAAGTCCAAGACACCTGGAGCAAGGCCAAGACAACTAAAGCAAGGCCAAGACAACTGGAGCAAGCCTCAGAAAACTGGAGCAAGCCAAAGACAACTGGTTAAACCCAAGAAAACTGGAGAAGGCCCGAGACAACCGGACCAAGCCAAAGACAACTGCAGCAAAGCCCAGACAATTGGAGCAAGGCCAAGACAAGTGGAGCAAGCCTAAGACAACTAAAGTAAGCCCAAGACAACTGGAGCAAGCCCAAGACACTTGGAGCAAGGCCAAGACAACTGGAGCAAGGACAATAAAACTGCAGAAGGTCCAAGACAACTGGAGCAAGCCAAAGGGAACTGGAGCAAGGCCAAGACAACTGGAGCAAGCCAAAGGGAACTGGAGCAAGGCCAAGACAACTGGAGCAAGACCAAGACAACTGGAGCAAGCCCAAGACAACTGGAGCACGCTCGTGAAAACTGGAGTAAGCCCAAGTCAACTGGAGCAAGCCCAAGACAAAAGGACCAAAGTCCAAGACAACAAGAGCAAGCCCAAGACAACTGGAGCAAGCCTATGAAAACTGGAGCAACACCAAGACAACTAGAGCAAGCCCAAGACAACTAGAGAAAGCCAAAAACAACTGGAGCAAGGTCAAGACAACTGGAGCAAGCCCAAGACAACAGGAGCAAGCCCAAGACAGCTAGAGCAAGTCCAATACAGCTAGAGCAAGGCCAAGACAACTTGAGCAAGCCAAAGACAACTAGAGTAAGGCCAAGACAACTGGCGCAAGCCAAAGGCAACTGGAGCAAGCTCAAGGTAACTGGAGCAAGCCCGAGTCCCTGGAGCAAGTCCAAGACAGCTTGAGCAAGCCCAAGACAGCTGGAGCAAGCCCAAGACAGCTGGAGCAAGCCCAAGACAGCTGGAGCAAGCCCAAGACAGCTGGAGCAAGCCCAAGACAGCTGGAGCAAGCCCAAGACAGCTGGAGCAAGCCCAAGACAGCTGGAGCAAGCCCAAGACAGCTGGAGCAAGCCCAAGACAGCTGGAGCAAGCCCAAGACAGCTGGAGCAAGCCCAAGACAGCTGGAGCAAGCCCAAGACAGCTGGAGCAAGCCCAAGACAGCTGGAGCAAGCCCAAGACAGCTGGAGCAAGCCCAAGACAGCTGGAGCAAGCCCAAGACAGCTGGAGCAAGCCCAAGACAGCTGGAGCAAGCCCAAGACAGCTGGAGCAAGCCCAAGACAGCTGGAGCAAGCCCAAGACAGCTGGAGCAAGCCCAAGACAGCTGGAGCAAGCCCAAGACAGCTGGAGCAAGCCCAAGACAGCTGGAGCAAGCCCAAGACAGCTGGAGCAAGCCCAAGACAGCTGGAGCAAGCCCAAGACAGCTGGAGCAAGCCCAAGACAGCTGGAGCAAGCCCAAGACAGCTGGAGCAAGCCCAAGACAGCTGGAGCAAGCCCAAGACAGCTGGAGCAAGCCCAAGACAGCTGGAGCAAGCCCAAGACAGCTGGAGCAAGCCCAAGACAGCTGGAGCAAGCCCAAGACAGCTGGAGCAAGCCCAAGACAGCTGGAGCAAGCCCAAGACAGCTGGAGCAAGGCCAAGACAGCTGTAGCAAGCCCAAGACAACTGGAGCAAGCCCAAGACAGCTGGAGCAAGGCCAAGACAACTGGAGCAAGCCCAAGACAGCTGGAGCAAGGCCAAGACAACTGGAGCAATCCCAATACAACTGGAGCAAGGCCAAGACAACTCAAGGAAGCCTAAGACAACTGGAGCAAGACCAAGACAAATGGAGCAGGCCTGAGACAAGTGGAGCAGGCCCAAGACAACTGAAGCAAGCTCAAGACAACTGGAGCACGCCCAAGACAGCTAGAGCAAGGCCAAGACAACTCAAGGAAGCCTAAGACAACTGGAGCAAGACCAAGACAAATGGAGCAGGCCTGAGACAAGTGGAGCAGGCCCAAGACAACTGAAGCAAGCTCAAGACAACTGGAGCACGCCCAAGACAGCTAGAGCAAGGCCAAGCAAACTGGAGCAAGCCCAAAAAAACTGGAGCAAGCCAAAGACAACTGGAGCAAGCCCAAGACAACTGGAGAAAGCCAACGAAAACAGGAGCAAGCCCAAGTCAACTCGAGCAAGTAAAAGACACTTGGAGGAACGCCAAGACAACTGGAGCAAGGCCAAGATATTTCGAGCAAGCCCAAAACTACTGAAGCAAGCCCAAGACAACTAGAGCAAGCCTGAGAAAACTGGAGCAAGGCCAAGACAACTAAAGCAAGCCCAAGACAATTGAAGAAAGCCCAGAACAACTGGAGGAAGACCAAGCAAACTGGAGCAAGGCCAAGACAACTCGAGCAAGGCTAATACAACCGGAGCAAGCCAAAGACAACTGGAGTAGACCAAAGATAACTGGAGCAAGACCAAGAAAACTGGAGCAAGCTCATGACAACTGAAGCAAGCCCAAGACAACTGGACAAAGCCCAAGAAAACTGGAGCAAGCCTAAGACAAGTGGACCAAGCTCAAGACAACTAGAGTAAGGCCAAGACAATTGGAGCAAGGCCAAGACAATTGGAACAAGCCCAAGACAACCGGAGCAAGCCCAAGACAACTAGAGCAAGTCCAAGAAAACTGGAGCAAGGCCAAGACAACTGGAGCAAGGACGATAAAACTGGAGCAAGGCCAAGAAAACTGGAGCATGACCAAGACTACGGTAGCAGGCTGAAAACACCCGGAGCAAGGCCAAGACACTTGGGGAAAGGACAATAAAACCGGAGCAAGCCCAAGACAACAGGAGCAAGCCCAATAAAACTGCAGCAAGCCAAAGACACCTGTAGCAAGCCCAAGGCAACGGGAGCGAGCCAAAGACAACTGGAGCAAGGCCAAGACACTTGGGGAAAGGACAATAAAACCGGAGCAAGCCCAAGACAACAGGAGCAAGCCCAATAAAACTGCAGCAAGCCAAAGACACCTGTAGCAAGCCCAAGGCAACGGGAGCGAGCCAAAGACAACTGGAGCAATGCCAAGGCAGCTGGAGCAAGCCCAAGATAACTCGAGCAAGCCCAAGACAACTAGAGCAAGCCCAAGACAAGTGGAGCAGGCCCAAGAAAACTGGAGCAAGCCGAAGACAACTGGAGAGAGGTCGAGACAACTGGATCAAGGCAAAGACAACAGGAGCAAGGCCAAGAAACCTGGAGCAAGCCGAAGACAACTGGAGCAAGACCAAGACATTTGGAGCAAGCCTAAGACAACTGGAGCAAGCCCAAGACAACTAGAGCAAGCACAAGACAACTGGAGGAAGACCAAGACAAGTCGAGTTATCCCAAGACAAATAGAGCAAGGCCAAGACAACAGGAGCAAGCCCAAGACACCTGGAGCAAGCCTAAGACAACTGGAGCAAGCCCAAGACAACTCGAGAAAGCCCAAGACAACTGGTGCAAGCCCAAGTCAACTGGAGAAGACCCAAGTCAACTGTAGCAAGCCCAAGACAACTTGAGCAAGGCCAAGACAACTGGAGCGAGGCCAAGACAACTGAAGCAAGGCCAAGACAACTAGAGCAAGCCTAAGAAAACTGGAGCAAGGCCAAAACAACTGGAGCAAGCCCAAGACAACTTGAGCAAGCTCAAGACAACTTGAGCAAGCCCAAAACAACTGGAGCAAGACTAAGACAACTGTAGCAAGGGCAAAACAATTGGAGCAAGCCCAAGAAAACTGGAGCAAGGCCAAGACAACTGGAGCATGCCCAAGACAAGTGGAGGAAGGCCAAGACAACTTGAGCAATCCCATGAGAACTGAAGCAAGCTCAAGGCAACTGGAGAAAGGCCAAGACAACTAGAGCAAGCCCAAGTCAACTGGAGCAAGACTTAGACAACTGGAGCAAGCTCAAGTCAACAAGAGCAAGTCCAAGCCAACTGGAGCAAGGGCAATACAACTGGAGTAAGGCCAAGACAACTGGAGCAAGGCCAAGCAAATTAGAGCAAGCCCAAGACAACCGGAGCAAGCCCAAGACAACTGGAGCAAGTCCAAGACAACTGGAGCAAGGCCAAGACAACTGGAGAAAGGACAATAAGACTGGAGCCAGGCGAAGACAACTGGAGCAAGGCCAATACAACTGGAGTAAGGACAATAAAACTGGAGCAAGGCCAAGACAACTGGAGCAAGCCCAAGACAATGGGAGCAAGCTCAAGACAACTGGAGCAAGGCCAAGACAATTGGAGCAAGGACAATAAAACTGGAGCAAGCCCAAGACAACTGAAGCAAGCCAAAGGGAACTGGAGCAAGGCCAAGACAGCTCGAGCAAGCCCATGAAAACTGTCGCAAGTCCAAGACAACTGGAGCACCCTCGTGACAACTGCACTAAGCCCAAGTCAACTGGAGCAAGCCCAAGACAAAAGGAGCAAGTCCAAGACAACTGGAACACGCCCAAGACAACTGGAGCAAGGCCAAGACAACTGGAGCAAGCCTATGCAAACTGGAGCAACGCCAAGACAAGTGGAGCAAGCCCAAGACAACCAGAGAAAGCCCAAAACAACTAGAGCAAGGCCAAGATAACTGGAGTAAGGCCAAGACAACTGGCGCAAGCTCAAGACAACTGGAAAAAGCCCAAGACAACTGGGGCAAGTCCAAGACAGCTAGAGCAAGGCCTAGACAATGAGAGCAAGCCAAAGACAACTGGAGAAAGGCCAAGACAACTGGAGCAAGCCCAAGGCAACTGGAGCAAGCCTAAGACAACTGGAGCAAGGCCAAGACAACTGGAGCAAGCCAAAGACAACTGGAGAAAGGCCAAGACAACTGGAGCAAGCCCAAGGCAACTGGAGCAAGCCTAAGACAACTGGAGCAAGGCCAAGACAACTGGAGCAAGCCCAAGACAACCACAGCAAGCCCAAGACAACTGGAGCAAGCTTCAGACAACTGGAGCAAGTTCAAGACAACTAAAGCAAGCCGAAGAAAACTGGAGCAAGGCCAATACAACTGGAGCAAGGCCAAGACAATTAGAGCAAGTCCAAGACAGCTAGAGCAAGGCCAAGACAACTGGAGCAAGCCCAAGTTACTGGAGCAGGTCGAAGACAACTGGAGCAAGCCCAAGACAACTGGAGCAACGCCAAGACAACTGGAGCAAGGCAAAGACAACTGGAGGAATGCCAAGAAAGCTAGAGAAAGCCCATAACAACTTGAGCAAGGCCAACCAAACTAGAGCAAGGCCAAGACAACTTTAGCAGGCCCAAGACAACTGGAGCAAGCCGAAGACAAATGGAGCAAGTCCAAGACAGCTGGACGAAGGCTAATACAAACAGANCCTAAGACAACTGGAGCAAGGCCAAGACAACTGGAGCAAGCCCAAGACAACCACATCAAGCCCAAGACAACTGGAGCAAGCTTCAGACAACTGGAGCAAGTTCAAGACAACTAAAGCAAGCCAAAGAAAACTGGAGCAAGGCCAATACAACTGGAGCAAGGCCAAGACAATTAGAGCAAGTCCAAGACAGCTAGAGCAAGGCCAAGACAACTGGAGCAAGCCCAAGTTACTGGAGCAGGTCGAAGACAACTGGAGCAAGGCCAAGTCAACGGGAGCAAGCCCAAGACAACTGGAGCAACGCCAAGACAACTGGAGCAAGGCAAAGACAACTGGAGGAATGCCAAGAAAGCTAGAGAAAGCCCATAACAACTTGAGCAAGGCCAACCAAACTAGAGCAAGGCCAAGACAACTGGAGCAACGCCAAGACAACTGGAGCAAGGCAAAGACAACTGGAGGAATGCCAAGAAAGCTAGAGAAAGCCCATAACAACTTGAGCAAGGCCAACCAAACTAGAGCAAGGCCAAGACAACTTTAGCAGGCCCAAGACAACTGGAGCAAGCCGAAGACAAATGGAGCAAGTCCAAGACAGCTGGACGAAGGCTAATACAAACAGAGCAAGCCAAAGACAACTGGAGAAAGCCAAAGATAACTGGAGCAAGGCCAAGACAACTGGAGCAAGCTCAAGACAACTGAAGCAAGCCCAAGACAACTGGAGAAAGCCCAAGAAAACTAGAGCAAGCCCAAGACAAGTGAACCAAGCCCAAGACAACTAGAGCAAACACAAGACAATTGGAGCAAGGCCAAGACAACTGGAGCAAATCCAAGACAACTGGAGAAACCCAAGACAACTGGAGCAAGGACAATAAAACTGGAGCAAGGCCAAGACAACTGGAGTAAGCCTAAGAGTACGAGAGCAAGCTGAAGACACCTGGAGCAAGGCCAAGACAATTGGAGCAAGGGCAACAAAACTGGAGCAAGCCCAAGACAACTGGAGCAAGCCAAACAGAACTGGAGCAAGGCCAAGACAACTGGAGCAAGCCAAACAGAACTGGAGCAAGGCCAAGACAACTGGAGCAAGCCCAAGACAACCGGAGCAAGCCCAAGACAACTGGAGCAAGCCCAAGACAACTGGAGCAAGCCGAAGAAAACTGTAGCAGGCCCAAGAGAACTGGAGCAAGCCCAAGACAACTGGAGCTAGACCAAGACAACTGGAGCAAGGCCAAGACAACTGAAGGAAGGCCAAGATAACTGGAGCAAGCCCAAGACAACTAGAGCAAGGCCAAGACAACTGGAGCATTCCGAAGACAACTGGAGCAAGGCCTAGACAACTGGAGCAATCCCATGCGAACTGGGGCAAGCTCAAGGCAACTGAAGCAAGCTTAAGACAACTAGAGCAAGCCCAACGCAACTGGAGCAAGCTTAGGACAACTGGAGCAAGACCAAGACAACTAGAGCAAGTCCAAGACAACTGGAGCAAGGCCAAGACAACTAGAGCAAGGCCAAGACAACTGGAGCAAGCCCAAGACAACTGGAGCAAGCCCAAGAAAACTGGAAAAAGCCCAAGAAAACTGGAGAAAGCCCAGTGCAACTGGACCAAGCCCAAGACAACTGCAGCAAGCCCAAGACAACTGGAGCAAGTCCAAGACAACTGGAGCAAGTCCAAGAAAACAGGAACAAGTCAAAGACAACTGGAGCAAGTCCAAGACAACTCCAGCAAGCCCGAGACACCTGGAGCAAGGCCGAGACAACTGGAGCAAGGACAATAAAACTGGAGAAGGCCCAAGACAACTGGAGCAAGCCAAAGGGAACTGGAGCAAGCCCAAGACAACTCGAGCAAGCCCAAGACAACTGGAGCAAGCCCAAGACAACTGCAGCATGCTCGTGACAACTGGAGTAAGCCCAAGTCAACAAGAGCAAGCCCAAGACAACTGGAGCAAGCCCAAGACAACTGCAGCATGCTCGTGACAACTGGAGTAAGCCCAAGTCAACAAGAGCAAGCCTAAGACAAAAGGTGCAAGTCCAAGACAACTGGAGCAAGCCCAAGACAACTTGAGCAGGCCCAAGACAACTGGAGCAAGACCAAGACAACCAAAGCAAGCCTATGAAAACTGGAGCAAGTCTAACACAACTGGAGCAAGCCCAAGACAACTGGAGCAAGACCAAGACAACCAAAGCAAGCCTATGAAAACTGGAGCAAGTCTAACACAACTGGAGCAAGCCCAAGACAACTAGAGAGAGCCCAAAACAACTGGAGCAAGGCTAAGATAACACGAGTAAGGCCAAGACAACGGGAGCAAGCTCAAGACAACAGGAGCAAGCCCAAGACAACTGGAGCAAGTCTAAGAAAGCTAGAGCAAGGCCAAGACAACTAGAGCAAGCCAAAGACACCTGGAGTAAGGCCAAGACAACTGGAGCAAGCCTAAGACAACTGGAGCAAGGCCAAGACAACTGGAGCAAGCCTAGGAAAACCGGAGCAATCCCAAGACAACTGGAACAAGCTTCAGACAATTGGAGCAAGTCCAAGACAACTAAAGCAAGCCAAAGACAACTGGAGCAAGGCCAATACAACTGGAGCAAGGCCAAGACAACTAGAGCAAGCCCAAGACAGCTAGAGCAAGCCCAAGACAACTAGAGCAAGTCCAAGACAACTAGAGCAAGACCAAGACAACTGGATCAAGCCCAAGAAAACTGGAGCAAGCCCAAGACAACTGGAGTAAGGCCAAGACAACGGGTGTAAGCCCAACAAAACTGGAGCAAGCCCAAGACATCTGGACCAAGCCCAAGAAAACCGGAGAAAGGCGAAGACAACTGGAGCAATGCCATGAAAGCTGAAGAAAGCCAAAAACAACTGGAGCAAGGCCAAGCAAACTCGAGCAAGGCCAAGACAACTTGAGCAGGCCCAAGACAACTGGAGCACGCCCAAGATAAATGGAGCAAGTCCAAGACAGCTGGAGCAAGGCTAATACAACCGAAGCAAGCCAAAGACAACTGGAGTAAGCCAAAGATAACTGGAGCAAGGCCAAGAAAACAGGAGCAAGCTCAAGACAACTGAAGCAAGCCCAAGACAACTGGAGAAAGCCCAAGAAAACTGGAGCAAGCCCAAGAGAAGTGGACCAAGCCCAAGACAACTAGTGCAAGGCCAAAACAGTTGGAGCAAGGCCAAGACAATTGGAGCAAGCCCAAGACAACCGGAGCAAGCCCAAGACAACTGGAGCAAGTCCAAGACGACTGGAGCAAGGCCAAGTAACTGTACCAAGGACAATAAAACTGGAGCAAGGCCAAGGGAACTGGCGCAAGCCCAAGACTACGGGAGCAAGAGCAAGACAAATGGAGCAACGCCAAGACAACTGGAGCAATGACAATAAAACTGGAGCAAGCCCAAAACAACAGGAGCAA
>SZWC01016807.1:12100-22357 GCA_023375785.1 Penium margaritaceum
TCCTTCTCCCGAAGCTTCCTTTGAACCTCCTCCTCCTCCTACCACCGCTTCTACTCCAATCTGCTCCATTTGCATCAGCATCATCGTCGTTAACCTCTCCGCCTCCTCATTGTGTCATCCTCTTTGTTAATCCGTCTGTATATATTTTTCCCTCCTCTGTGTGGACCTGAGTGCACAGGGCATGCTGACCAAGAGAGTGGAGGCGACGCACACTGAGCTCCCATGCCACGCTGTATCCCCACCGCAATGCATCTGGCGGCTCGCCTGCGCTTGTCTCCCCCCCTCTGGCAGCTTTGCCCCAGCTCCATCCCCTCTGGGGTAGTCTCTAGTTGTTTGCCTTTCGAGACCCACATGTGTCCTTTCTTGTGCTTTGTGGGCAATACTGCACACAGTCGTTAGGAACCTAGTTGAGTCTGAGTTCAGTTAGTGTCATTGTCCAGGAGTTTGTGTGATTGACATGGTGCGGCCTAGTCCGCAGTTTGAGGGGCTTTTGCCCTTGCTCAAGGATGAATGGCCTGCGAGCCTTGCTCGCCGGCCGACGGGTGAGTCTTGACTAGCAAGACTCACCCGCTTGAGCTGCTGTCTATCTCGGCTCGACACTTAGGGTGATGAGATCCAAAACAGCCATGGCTGATGACTAACCCAGCCCGTTCTCCATCTATGCTCAACCAAACAAGCTGAAACAAGTTGCATTAGGATCATGGTGAAGCTCTCATGGTGTCAGAGCCATGTTCAGGGCCTGAAAGTGACACATAGGGGTGGTGCCAAGCAAAAAGGGCGGTGGCCGAGTCACGCGCGGAAGTGGATCCACGTGGCTTCTGCATTAGCAGGCCTGCGTAAACCACGTAGACGCGTCGAAGACTCTCCCCTAGGCTGCACGCAGTCAGCAGGGGCGGCAGAAGGCAGGGGAAAGCCCACAGTGGTCGGAGAGGCAAGGGAAGGGAGAGCCCAAGCGCCGTTCGCCCCCTCCAGAAGTGACAGTGAGGTCCCTTGCCCCACAGCTGGAAATTGCAGGTCCCAGGTGACCTCAACAACCTTCACAGAGCAAGACAAGGCATTTCCTACGGGCTCAGGGCTCGCGACAGAAAACTGGGCCAAAGTGGGCCCGGCGAATTGCTGCCAAAATATTGTTTGGCCGCAAGGAGGGACCTCAGGGCTCATAATCCCTCCCTAGGACATTCCCGACCTGCTAGAGTGATGAGTCAAGCAGCATCAGCGCCGGGAGGTCCCCGCGTGGGGGCAAGCGATGGAACCCCGATTGGATCCGGCGCCGGCACCGGCACCGGCGCCGGTGGCAGCGTAGGAGTTGGTGCCACCACAGTGATGTGGGAAGACCTCACCAAGGTCTTGTCCCACGAGGATCTAACGCCACCTGCCTTCGGAACAAGAGACTTTCTTGCATGGAAGGATTTCTTTGTTGCGTTGGCGGCGGAACATGGGTTTGGGGAGTTGTACCTGTCCCCGTCCACTGACGCAACCGAGGATCGAGTCCTGCTGGTTTGGGCGCTGCCCACCGACCGATCCTATGCCATTCGCCATTTCCGGTTTGGTGGCAAAGGGGAGGACCCCTCTGATCCTTGCAGTTGAGCCCCACACGAAGCCTGGCAGCATCTCGCTACTCGACACGAGGAAGGAGGGATGGCACTGGTGATCTCGCTACGTGATCGACTCCGGGGACTGTATCCAAATCTAGGAGCGATGATAGCCGAGTATTGGGATGCGGCTATGGATCTGCGCCGGTGCATCCTTGGGCTTGGAGCTTCCTGCTCCGTGCTCGAGTGGCTGGATCCTGTGCTGCTGCACCTTGGGGAGCCGTACACAGAGTTTTGGTGAGGTCTCCTGCGACGCCTTCAAGTGACAGACATCAAGAACACCAACCTAACTGAGGTGTTTGAGGAGTTGCATCACTACGAGGATATCCTTCGGGGATAGGCGAGAGAGGCCAACAGCCTCACACTGAGTGCCTTTGTACAGCAGACCTCACCAGGCGCCTCCACCGTATCCGGTCAGGGAGGCGGCAGAGGCGGAGGGGGTTGGAGCAACAGAGGAGCAGGTACCCAGCCAGGTAGAGGACGATTTCGTGGCCGGGGTGGTGGCAGAGGGTGCACTTGCAACTACTGTGGAGAGCGTGGCCACTTCTGGTGTGCATGCCCGGACCTCCAACGTATCATGACTCCAACCCACCACCAGCAGCAGTAGCAGCAGCAGCAACAGCAGCTGCGGTTTCCCACACCGATGCTGCACCCTCAACTCGGGCCCCTGCACCCTTCGGCGGAGTGACTACACGCCACCGCCATGGCAGCCACCGGTGGCCTTGCCGCTGTACCAGGGGTCAGCTCCAGTGTATCAGGGTCCCTACTATGTTCCCCCCAACTCGGCCGTCCCAGTTCCAGCACCAGCTTGGGTACAACGCGTCTACTCAGACATGGCAGAGTCTCAACAGTCGACAGCATGTCCGCCTGCAACGGGGTGGATAGCACCTATGGAGCTGCAGCCATGCCACAGTTGCCAGTTAAGCGACTGGCGTAAACTCATGTCACCACCTCACGTGCACTCCCCATGCATGAATGGTTGTTTGACAGCACTGCCTCACATCACATGTCACCGCATCATCAAATGTTTGTGTCGTTGTATGTTGTGCATGATGTAGAGGGTGTGAAGGCAGGATCTGGAGAGGTATTGGGGGTGGAGGGTGTGGGAACAGTGGCCTTGCAAGCACCTGGTGGGGTACTGTGGCAGACTGGGGTCTTGTATGTGCCCAAGTTCAAAGTGAATCTATTGTCAGGGGGTCAGTTGTAAGGTAATTGTGCCCCTTGCCATGGCTCTTATGGATCGTTTCTCTGGTTCGACCACTGGGGAGTGGGCGAACATCTCATCTGATAACAGATTTGGAATCATTGGAATTTTCTATCAAAACATCGAGCTTTGAATCGCTTGATTTCAGTGCGCATTCAGAATGATAGCCCCGTCCGAAGTTTGGGTTGTCGGTGGCTGGAATCTGGGTCTACGTCATGGGTGACGGGATAATTCCACCACGATGGTCCGAGTTCGACTCCAATGGGCTCCAAAGGCATGAGGGCCATGAAGGAAGGGACTTGGGAGGTCTCTTGGACCAAGAAGAGCCTCCCCCCACGTTTGAGAACCGGGAAGGGCGCTTCGACAGGCCACCGTCGAAACGCCTCCCGTCACCTCTGTTCGTTTGCATGGTGGACGGCTTCAACATGGGTCACTTCAACGGCCATAGCAGGGGCTCTACTGCTCCATTTTGGGCATGTTTGGATGCATTGGGAAGCTCTGATTATAGGCTACAAGGCTCTGATACAACATCATTGTGAAGAACAACGTTTCCCACTTCATTTGAATGCAACTTCTTGTGACTCATTTCTGCCCATTCTAGACCGTGATCCTTGGACTACACACTCTTCCACCTTGGTGTTCATTGGCTACAAAACCAGCATCTGCGTGCTCCACAGAAGGTCAGGGATCCTTAAGGGTGCTTCCACTTCTCCTAGGCCACATCCAGGACAGAATTCCTGACAAAGGGTTATGGGTCCACGTGCCCTAGGAGGACACTCGCCTTCTATGCATACGCTACCGCTACAAGCCATGGCAACCGCGACCCAGCAAGAGAGCAGCTGTGACATCCCCCTCAAGTTTGATGGGAGGGACTTTCCCTTGTGGAAGTGGCAGGTTGAGGTCTTCCTATGCTACAGGGGACTGCTTGCGCTCGTCAACAGTGAAGAGAAGTCTCCTGCGGCATCCGCGACGGCCGACGAGGTGGAGGCGTATGAGAAGCGCAACAAAGAGGTGTTTGCTCTGATCGCATCGGTATTGTGTCCGGCACAGTGCAAACAAATCCAAAAATGCACATGGACAGTGAAGGCTTGGGAGGAGCTCTGCATCACACACAACCTCCCTACTCTTCAGCAACGTGACGTGACTTCCGAAGTGGCGGCGCAAGTGGCTTGCGACTGGTGGACTGAATCCACTGTGGCAGAGCAAGGGACATCATCCGCAGTACCAGCCCTGGTTGTCCGCTCCCATGGAGGGGAGGGAGATCGAGGGGAGGAAGGGGCGCGTCCACGCCGTGCCAAGAAGGGAGAGTTCCATTGCTGTGGCCAGGAGGGCCACTGGAGGCAGGACTACACAACGAGAGCTGTGGATCTGGCTACAAAGGTAGCAGAAGGCCAGCAGACCAACGTGGCAGTCGCTTATTCCATACGCTCTAGAAAGGGGGCTGAGATGGTGGAACATGAGGCAGGCAAGTGGCAGGCATGTTTGGAGCGAGGAGGTTCCAGTAGGTCCCAACAGGAAGACTGCTACAACTGTGGCCAGAGGGGCTACTGGAAAGCGACATGCACAGCGGAAGCCGTGGACTCCGACAAGCGCGTCGGGAGAGGGCGACAGGCCAAAACAGTCGTTGACATGCCTCGTAAGAGTGAACAGCTCCGAGCTGCGAAGGCTGATGTGGTCGGGGATCACGAGGCATTCCGTGGGCATACAACCTCTACGACCTCCGAGAGGGAGCTGAAGGCGCAGCACTTCTATGGGGCTGCCGTCGATCTTCACAAAAGAGGTGATGTGCTCCAAGGAGGCAAAATGAAGGTGGAGAAGTCGGCCGGGAAGAGAGGCGCTGTGAGTATGAAGCTCAAAGTGTCTCACCTGACAGTCCCGGTACTGTCTGTGAGTTGCCTCATCAAGGAGGGACTCGAAGTGACCTTCACGAGGAAGGGCTACCTCATAAGAGAGGAGGGTGTTAGATATGGGGTGCCAAAAAACGTGACCAAAGTGGGTTGCTCGATAAAAATCATCAGGTCACAAAAGTGAATAGAGGATGTTTTGCTGGTTTTGTAGCACTTTACAGAACTCGATTCGGAGTCCGTTTGAGGGAGATATGGATTTTCAAGGTTTTTTGGCAATGGGTCCGGTTCAAGTGATGGCTCCTACACTACCAGCACCAATGACGGCCACAATTATTGGCCAAGGAGGTTTGGAGCGGCCTTCAGGGTAGAAAGGCGGCAGAAGGACCTTCAGGGATCTTCAAGGAAGGTCCCCACCAAGATTATTGGTTGTGCACATGGCAGGGATGGTAATTCTCTTGTGTGAGAGTGTGACTGCCGCTCATCCTGCTAGGCTAGGAGTGTGCTAGGAGGTGAACTTTGACAGAGTGGTTCTTCTAGCTCCATGTGCCAAATAAGGCGTGCTTAGGCTTGTTAGAAAGCTCTGCTAATGTAATTTCTCACTCGAGAGTCAATTCACACATTCGCATTCTCTGCAAACCTACATTTTCTTCCATGATTTCTGTCTGTGCAACCTGCAACTCCCTCTCACAAACAGTTGGTCCTGCCTAGGCGGCATTTGGTGAGCCTGATCACCTCCCTGAGGGCTGCCCAAGTTTCCATCAGTGGTATCAGAGCTGGAACAAGGCTTTCTCTCATCCTTGAGGGATTCCTTGCACCCTGTTGTGTGAGAGAGCTGTTTGTGGGCTGAACGTTGCACTACCATGGCCACATCCGCTTCTGTGGTGGCCGGAATCAACATCGCCAAGTTCGAAGGCAAGAACTTCTTCAACTGGAGCAACAACATGAAGATGGTGCTGGTGGAGAAGGGTCTCTAGAGCCAGGTGGATGAGAAGGAGCAGGAACCAGCAAAAAGCTCTCTCTCCCCTGTCGAGGCCCGTACCTACCGCGAGAAGCGTGACCGTGTCCTCGCCACCATAAACTCCTAGTCCGTGGCATCCTCACGCCAAAGGAGGTTTGGAAAACGCTTGAGTCCACATATGCTTCCAAGTCAATCCTCATGAATACACAGCTGCATCGCCGCTTTCACACAGTGAAGATGGATGAGTCCGGATCCATGATTGACTATATCAACATGGTGAAGTCTCTCTCTGACCAGCTTGTTGCGATTGAGGACCCTGTCAAGGAGCGTGTGCTCATGCTAACCATCCTTTCTGATCTTCCTACCAGCTATACTCCTCTTATTGTTGCCCTGGACCAGCGTGGCGACAAGCTCTCCCTCAATGATGTGGAGGAGAGCCTGCTGTTTGAGGAGGAGCGGCGCAAGGGAGAAGAGGACGGAAGCGGACTGGACGTCGCTCTCATCACCAACTCTGGTCATGGGGGTGGTGCTGCACCAACCAGGGGCAATGGCGGAGGAGGAAAGAAGAAGGGGATCTACCACTACTGCAAGAAGCCAGGCCATTGGACACGCGNGTCAATCCTCATGAATATGCAGCTGCATCGCCGCTTTCACACAGTGAAGATGGATGAGTCCGGATCCATGATTGACTATATCAACATGGTGAAGTCTCTCTCTGACCAGCTTGTTGCGATTAAGGACCCTGTCAAGGAGCGTGTGCTCATGCTAACCATCCTTTCTGGTCTTCCTAGCAGCTATACTCCTCTCATTGTTGCCTTGGACCAGCGTGGCGACAAGCTCTCCCTCAATGATGTGGAGGAGAGCCTGCTGTTTGAGGAGGAGCGGCGCAAGGGAGAAGAGGGCGGAAGCGGACTGGACATCGCTCTCATCACCAACTCTGGTCATGGGGGTGGTGCTGCACCAACCAGGGGCAATGGCGGAGGAGGAAAGAAGAAGAGGATCTGCCACTACCGCAAGAAGCCAGGCCATTGGGCACACGAATGCCGGAAGAAGAAGGCGGACCTTGCTGCTGGAGTGGGAGCGAGAAAACAGTCCGACGCTTCCGCGAACGCTGCAGATTGGGAGAGTGGATTCGTGACAACCATTCGGGTCCTGCACGTCTCTGACAACACCGCCCTGTTCTCGATCATCGACTCGGGAGCCACACGGCACATGACGTGTCGCCGGGAGTGGTTCATCGTCTACACCGTCATTGAGCCTCGTCGGGTGTACATGGGGGACAACCATGTGCAAATGGCGGTTGGGGATGGTGAGATTGTGTTTTGTGCTTCTATTGAGGGTACGCACGTGGAACGTCGTGTGCAGGGGGTGCTCCATGTTCCGGGGCTCCAAGCTAACGTCCTCTCTGTCTCATCTCTCATCTCCGAAGGCATGCAGGTTTGGTTTGAGAATGGTGGCTGCACCATCTCAGCCCGTGTAGGCCGTGTGCTTGCAAAAGAAAACAAGGAGGACGGTCTTTACCGCCTTTACGTGGCGTCGGAGAAGGAAGCCGACTCAGCATTGGCGGCGAGAGAGGGAAAACACGACATCAGCCTGTGGCACCACCGGCTCGGTCACCTCGGCTTTGGCACCATCATCTCCATGCAGCAGATGGTCCGCGGCCTGGAGCTCAAGGGGGTGAAGCTGCCAGGTGCATCGGCTTATGAGAGCTGCATTGAAGGAAAGCAAGCCCGCGCTCCTTTTGCGGTGGAAGGGAAGGGGGCGGCTGAGCTTCTCTCACTCGTTCACTCTGATTTGTGCGGTCTCCTGCCATCACAGTCCTTGTCCGGCAAGTTGTACTTTGTCACGTTCATTGATGACAAGTCCAGGAAGACGTGGGTGTCCTTCTTGGCTGGAAAGGATGAGTGCTTTGATGCTTTCAAGGTATGGATTGCTGCTGCACAGAATGAGAGTGGCAGGCGGTTGAAGGTGCTTCGCACCGATGGTCGAGGAGAGTACCTCTCCAACGACTTCCGCACTTACCTCAAGCGTCGCAGGATCAAGCACAAGGTCACCCCACCTGGAACACCGCAGCTGAACGGTGTGGCTGAACGTGCCAACCGCACACTCATGGAGTGTGTTCGCAGCATGCTCCAAGACGCGGAGCTCCCACCAACCTTCTAGGCGGAAGCGGTCAACACTCCCGTGTACTTGAAAAACCGGAGTCCCACGCGCGCCGTGCCACTGATGACACCGGAGGAGGCGTGGACGGGATGCAAGCCAACAGTGACGCACCTCATAGTATTCGGGTGTGGCGCATTCGTGCACGTGCCTACCGGCAGCCGTAACAAGCTGGACGCAAAGTCGGTGAAGGCCGCCTTCCTCGGCTGCGACACCATGGGATACCGCCTCTACAACCTTGCTGCTCGCAAGATCATCCGAAGCCATGACGTCGTCTTTCAAGAGGACTTGAAGGGCCGGACTTGGAGCCCTATGTCTGCAGTTCCACTTGCTCCCGCAATTGTACCTGAAGTGGGAGAAGAACCGGCAGCAGAAGAGGGTGGTGCCGAAGATGGCGGTGACAGCGGCATCAACAAAGAGGTCATGGGAGCTGAGAAGGAGAAGGAGCCAGCAGCCGAATCTGATGAGGAGGAGCAACAAAGCAACATACAGCAGCTGCCATGACGATCCGCACGCATCAACAAAGGTACAAACGACAATGGGGAGCCGCTGAGGCGATCCGAGCGCCTCGCAAGCAAACAGAGGCCGCTGGAGGAGCTGGTGAACCTGTGCACCGTTCCTCCACCAACGGAGTTGTCTGACCTTGAGCTTCTCTTCCTTACAGTCACCGATGATCCAGCCACATTCGCTGAAGCCATGTGCAGCACCGAGGCGACAGATTGGCGTGCAGCAGCAGACGAGGAGTATGGTGCGCTCATGAAGAATGGCACCTGGACCCTCAAGGAAGCTCCACGTGACAGTCGGGTGATCGGGTGTTGGTGGATCTTCAGGCACAAGTGTGGTGCGGATGGTAAGATTCTCAGGTACAAAGCACGGCTGGTTGCAAAGGGGTATGCGCAGACTGAGGGTGTGGATTACAATGAGACATTTGCACCTGTCGCTAAGTTCCCATCCATCCGAGCGATCCTCGCTCTTGCTGCTACTATGGACTGGGAGGTGCACCAAATGGATGTGACGTGTGCATTTCTGAATGGTGACCTTGAGGAGGATGTGTACATGGAGCAACCGGAGGGGTACATCGTGGAAGGGAAGGAAGGTTTGGTGTGCAAGCTTGTGAAGGCCCTCTACAGCCTGAAGCAAGCCCCGCGAGCATGGTACCACAAGATGGATGAGCAGCTCGCTGGCCTTGGCTTTGTGCTCAGTGATGCAAACCATGCTGTCTATGGACGCACACAAGAGGCAAACCAGATCATCATCTTGCTCTATGTTGATGATCTGCTCATTGCATCTGACTCCAAGTCTCTTTTGGACAATGTGAAGCAGTCCCTTGCTGCAAGGTTTGACATGAAAGACATGGGAGAGCTCAGTTACTACCTTGGCCTTCACGTAAAGCACGACCGGCAGCACCAGACTTTGGAGCTGTCGCAGAGCACGTACGTGAGTGACATCGTCAAGCGCTTCAATATGGCATGAGCACGCAAAGCAGCGACACCACTCGAAGTGGGAGCAAAGATGAGCATGATGCAGACTCCCCACGGCATGCAAGAGAGCAGCCGCATGGAAGCAGTGCCGTACCAAGCAGCAGTTGGGAGCCTCATGTACGCTGCAGTCAGCACGCGTCTTGACATCAGCCAAGCAGTGGGAGTGGTCAGCAAGTTTTGCGCGAATCCGGGCATGCCGCATTGGGAGGCGGTTAAGCGCGTGCTGCGCTACCTCGACAGTAGCAGCAGCCTTTGCCTCACCTTCAACGGCAACAACAGCCCCATCCTCATCGGCTACAGTGACGCAGATTGGGGAGGTGACCTGGATACTAGGAGGTCAACCAGTGGGTTCGTGTTTTTACTCGGGGAAGGTGCAATCAGTTGGAGGAGCAAGAAGCAAGAGTGTGTCACCCTCTCCTCCACCGAAGCTAAGTACATCACATTGAGTGTAGCAGGAAAGGAAGCCGTGTGGCTGCGTGAGCTCTTGGCAAGCCTTGGACAGCAGCAATCCATAGCAACTACAATCTACTGTGACAACATGAGCGCCATTGCTCTGACCAAGAATGTAGAGTTTCACGCCCGCACCAAGCACATTGACTTGCGGTATCACTTCATCTGCGAACTCGTGGCAAAGAAGGTGATGCAGATCAAGTTCTGCCCTTCAAGCATGATGCTGGCAGACTTCTTGACCAAGCCGCTGGCAGCACACCGCTTTCAGCAGCTGAGGGGACAGTGTGGACTTGTGTGATTTTCATTCTCGCAAAGTGGGAGAATGTTGGATATGGTGTGCCAAAAAACGTGACCAAAGTGGGTTGCTCGATAAAAATCATCAGGTAACAAAAGTGAATAGAGGATGTTTTGCTGGTTCTGTAGCACTTTACAGAACTCGATTCGGAGTCCGTTTGAGGGAGATATGGATTTTCAAGGTTTGGTGGCAATGGGTCCGGTTCAAGTGATGGCTCCTGCACTACCAGCACCAATGACGGCCACAATTATTGGCCAAGGAGGTTTGGAG
>SZWC01016807.1:23316-33380 GCA_023375785.1 Penium margaritaceum
TGTGGGAGAAGGGAGTAGGACCTTCGCTTCTCCACATTCTCCAAATAAGGGGGAGTAGGTACATGAGGAGTGCAGCAAGGGAGGTGAGATCAAGGGACTGGCACCAAAAGACCTCTCCATACGGGGGAGGCATGCGCGTCGGGGACGTGCGGTGAGGCAGTGGAAGTAGCGTAGGCGGCAGCTAGAGGAGCAGTCGACTCTGCAGCATTGTGGATCCCGTGAGACTGGTTGCAAAAAAATGCAATCCAGCGTTGGCTGTGTAGGCGATGGCAGCTTGGGAAATGCGGCACGCACAGAGGCGATGCGGGCAAGGGCCAAGAGCAGTACCATGATGGCACTACAAGAAGGCGAGGGAAGGTGTGTTGACATTGTGTGTCCCTTACAATGAGTACCGTTGATCGTAGTCCCTATTTCGACCAATGGAGTGTGGTCAAACACCTGATTTGACTTCAGCTTTGGATTTTTTGGATTTTTCCATGCAAGATCGAGCTTTGAATTGCTCAGATTGAGTAAGCATTCAGAAAGTTAGCCTAGCCCGAAGTTCGGGTGTTTGGCGGATGGTTTCTGGTACCCGCCATGGGTGGCGGGATAATCCACCGCCAGTGGTCCAAGTTCATCTCCAACGAGCTCCAAATGCACCTTGGCCATGAATGAAGGGACTAGAGGCACTTCCTTGACCAGGGTGACCTTCTCCTTGACTTCTGGGTGAGGAAAGGCGCTTCGACGGGTCATCGTCGAAGCACCTCCTGTTGCCTAGCGTATAGGGCAAGGTGGACGACTCCACCAAGGGTTCCTTCGATGGCCGTAGCAGGGGCTCTACTGCTCCAATTTGGGCGTGCTTGGATATGTTAGAAATCTTAGATTAGAGGCTATAAGGATCTGATATAATCTTTCTACGGTAAGCAACAAAAACATGCTTCGATTCAGTTCTACTGAATGTAAAGTATTCTACCCACTCCTATCCATGATCCTTGTACTCCACACTCTTCACCAAAGGTGTCCATTGGCTGCCCCAAACATTGGTAGCGTGTACCAGTGAGAGATAGGCATCCTTGAGGGTGCCTCCATACCCACTAGTTCCAACAAAGGGTTATGGGCCGATGTGCCTAGAAGAACCCTGGCTCTACAACGTTCACGCTACCGCCGCATGCCATGGTATCGACTGAGCAAGAGAGCATCAGCACCATCTCAAAGTTTGATGTGCATGGCTTCCACTTGTGGAGGTGGGAGTTTGAGGTCTACCTCACAACAAGGGCCTGATTGAGCTGGTCAACGGTAAATAAACTGCCCCTCCAGATATCACAACGCTGGAGGAAGTGGAAACAAACAAGAAGCGCAACAAGAAGGTGCTTGCCTTGTTGGTGTATGCGCTTGCTCCCACATAGCGTTCGTTCATTCAAGGATGCACGGAGGCCGCACAAGCCTGGAAGAAGCTCTCCATCATCTACCAGTCTACCAGCCTTGCTAACCAGTTTTTTTGTCTTCAGAAGGCTCATGTTGGAAAAAGGACAGCCGTCAGATTGCCTCAATCCGACGATCTACTGGGCTTTGATGGAAACTGGGGCAGCCCTCAGGGAGGTGATCAGGCTCACCAAGAGCCGCCTAGGCAGGACCAACTGTTTGTGAGAGAGAGTTGCAGGTTGCACAGACAGAAATTACGGAAGCAAATGTATGTTTGCAGAGAACGCGAATGTCTGAATTGATACTTCAGTGAGAAAGTACATTAGCACAGCTTTCTAATAAGCCTAAGTACGCCTCATTTGGCACATGGAGCTGGAAGAACCACTCTGCCAAAGTTCACCTCCTAGCACACTCCTAGCCTAGCGGGATGAGCGGCAGTCACACTTCCACACAAGAGAATTACCATCCCTGCAATGTGCACAACCAATAATCTTGGTGGGGACCTTCTTTGAAGCTCCCTGAAGGTCCTTCTGCTGCCTTTTTACCCTGAAGGCTGCTCCAAACATCCTTGGCCAATAATTGTGGCCGTCATTGGTGCTGGTAGTGCAGGAGCCATCACTTGAACCGGACCCATCGCCACCAAACCTTGAAAATCCATATCTCCCTCAAACGGACTCCGAATCGAGTTCCGTAAAGTGCTACAGAACCAGTAAAACATCCTCTATTCACTTTTGTGCCCTGATGATTTTTATCGAGCAACCCACTTTGGTCACTTTTTTTGGCACCCATATCCAACATTCTCCCACTTTGCAAAAACAAAAATCACACAAGTCAACACTGTCCCCTCAGCTGCTGAAAGCGGTGTGCTGCCAGCGGCTTGGTCAGGAAGTCTGCCAGCATCGTTCTTGAAGGGCAGAACTTGATCTGCACCACCTTCTTTGCCACGAGTTCGCGGATGAAGTGATATCGCAAGTCAACGTGCTTAGTACGGGCTTGAAACTCTACGTTTTCAGCCAGAGCAATGGCGCTCATGTTGTCACAGTAGATTGTAGTTGCTGTGGTTTGCTGCTGTCCAAGGCTTGCCACGAGCTCACCCAGCCACACGGCTTCCTTTGCTGCTTCACTCAAGGCGATATACTCAGCTTCGGTGGAGGAGAGGGCGACACACTCTTGCTTCTTGCTCCTCCAAGTGATTGCACCTCCCCCGAGTACAAACACGAACCCATTGGTCCACCTCCTAGTGTCCAGGTCACCTCCCCAATCTGTGTCACTGTAGCCGATGAGGATGGGGCTGTTGTTGCCATTGAAGGTGAGACAAAGGCTGCTACTACTGTCGAGGTAGCGCAGCACGCACTTAACCGCCTCCCAATGCGGCACGCCCTGGTTCGCGCAAAACTTACTGAGCACTCCCACTGCTTGGCTGATGTCAAGGCGCGTGCCGACTGCTGCGTACATGAGGCTCCCAACTGCTACTTGGTACGGCACTGCTTCCATGCAGCTGCTCTCTTGCATGCGGCGGGAAGTCTACGTCATGCTCAGCTTCGCTCCCACTTTGAGTGGTGTTGCTGCTTTGCGCGCTCATGCCATGTTGAAGCGCTTGACGATGTCGCTCACGTACGTGCTCTGCGACAGCTCCAAAGTCT
Organism: Penium margaritaceum; assembly: GCA_023375785.1. Lineage (NCBI taxonomy): Eukaryota > Viridiplantae > Streptophyta > Zygnematophyceae > Desmidiales > Peniaceae > Penium > Penium margaritaceum. Next base: position 26,361 of record SZWC01016807.1, read on the forward strand.
TCTGCTGCCGGTCGCGCTTGACTTGAAGGCCAAGGTAGTAACTAAGCTCTCCCATGTCCTTCATGTCAAACCTGGCAGGGATTGTTTCACATCATCCAAAAGAGACTTGGAGTCAGATGCAATGAGCAAATCATCAACATAGAGCAAGATGATGACCTGGCTTGCCTCTTGCGTGCGTCCATAGACTGCATGGTCAGCTTCACTGCGCACAAAGCCAAGGCCAGCCAGCTGCTCATCCATCTTGTGGTACCATGCTCGCGGGGCTTGCTTCAGGCCGTAGAGGGCCTTCACAAGCTTGCACACCAAAGCCCACTTTCCGTCCACCATATACCCCTCCGGCTGCTCCATGTACACATCCTCTTCAAGGTCACCATTTAGAAATGCACACGTCACATCCATTTGGTGCACCTCTCAGTCCGTAGCAGCAGCAAGAGCAAGGATCGCTCGGATGGATGGGAACTTAGCGACAGGTACAAATGTCTCATTGTAATCCACACCCTCAGTCTGTGAATACCCCTTTGCAACCAACCGTGCTTTGTAACTAAGCACCTTACCATCTGCACCACGCTTGCACCTGAAGATCCATCGACATCCGATCACCCGGCTGCCACGTGGAGCTTCCTCGAGGGTCCAGGTGCCGTTCTTCATGAGCGCACCATACTCCTCGTCTGCTACAGCACGCCAATCTGCCGCCTCGGTGCTGCACATGGCTTCAGTGAATGTGGCTGGATCATCGGCGACTGTGAGGAAGAGAAGCTCAAGGTCAGACGACTCCGTTGGTGGAGGAACGGTGCACATGTTTACCAGCTCCTCCAGCGGCCTCTGTTTGCTTGCGAGGCGCTCGGATCGCCTCAGCGGCTCCCCATTGTCCCTTGTACCTTTGTTGATGCGTGTAGATCATCCTGGCAGCTGCTATATGTTGATTTGTTGCTCCTCCTCATCAGATTTGGCTGCTGGCTCCTTCTCCTTCTCAGCTCCCTCCACCTCTTTGTTGATGCCGCTGTCACCGCCGTCTTCCGCACCACCCTCTTCTGCTATCGCTTCTTCTCCCACTTCAGGCACAAGTGCGGGAGCGAGTGGAACTGCAGACATAGTGCTCCAAGTCCAGCCCTTGAAGTCCTCTTGAAAGACGACGTCACAGCTGCGAATGATCTTGCGAGCAGCAAGGTTGTAGTGGCGGTATCCCATGGTGTCGTAGCCGAGGAAGGCGGCCTTCACCGACTTTGCGTCCAGCTTGTTACGGCTGCTGGTAGGCACGTGCACAAATGCGCCACACCCGAAGACTTTCAGGTGCGTCACTGTTGGTTTGCGTCCTGTCCACGCCTCCTCCGGTGTCATCAGTGGCACGACGCGCGTGGGACTCCGGTTTTTCAGGTACACGGCTGTGTTGACCGCTTCCGCCCATAAGGTTGGTGGGAGCTCCACGTCTTGGAGCATGCTGCAAACACGCTCCATGAGTGTGCGGTTTGCACGTTCAGCCACGCCGTTCAGCTGCGGTGTTCCAGGTGGGGTAACCTCGTGCTTGATCCCGCGACGCTTGAGGTAAGTGCGGAAGTCGTTGGAGAGGTACTCTCCTCCACCATCGGTGCAAAGCACCTTCAACCGCCTGCCACTCTCATTCTGTGCAGCAGCAATCCACACCTTGAAAGCATCAAAGCACTCATCCTTTCAGCCAAGAAGGACACCCACGTCTTCCTCGACTTGTCATCAATGAAGGTGATGAAGTACAACTTACCGGACAAGGACTGTGATGGCATGGGACCGCACAAATCAGAGTGAACGAGTGAGAGAAGGTCAGCCGCCTATTTCCCTTCCACTGTGAAATGAGCGCGGGCTTGCTTTCCTTCAATGCACCTCTCACAAGCCGATGCACCTGGCAGCTTCACCCCCTTGAGCTCCAGGCCGCGGACAATCTGCTACATGGAGATGATGGCGCCAAAGCTGAGGTGACCGAGCCGGCGGTGCCACAGGCCGATGTCGTCTTTTCCCTCTCTTGCCGCCAACCTTGAGTCGGCTTCCTTCTCCCACGCCACGTAGAGGCGGCAAAGATCGCCCTCCTTGTTTGCTTTTGCAAGCACACGGCCTGCACGGGCTGAGATGGTGCAGCCACCATTCTCAAAGCAAACCTGCATGCCTTCGGAGATGAGAGATGAGACAGAGAGGACGTTAGCTGCCAGCCCCTTCACACGATGTTCCACGTGCTTACCCTCAACGAAAGGACAAAACACAATCTCACCCTCCCCAACCGCCATTTGCACATGGTTGTCCCCCATGTACACCCGACGAGGCTCAATGACGGTGTAGACAACGAACCACACCCGGCGACACATCATGTGCCGCGTGGCTCCCCAGTTGATGATCCATAACAGGGCGGTGTTGTCGGAGACGTGCAGGACCCGGATGCTTGTCACGAATCCACTCTCCCAATCTGCGGCGTTCACGGAAGCGTCGGACTGTTTTCCCGCTCCCACTCCAGCAGCAAGGTCTGCCTTCTTCTTCCGGCATTCGCGTGCCCAATGGCCCGGCTTCTTGCAGTAGTGGCAGTTCCCCTTCTTCTTGCCTCCTCCGCCATTGCCCTTGGTTGGTGCAGCACCACCCCCATGACCAGAGTTGGTGATGAGAGCGATGTCCAGTCCGCTTCCGCCCTCTTCTCCCTTGCGTCGCTACTCCTCAAACAGCAAGCTCTCCTCCACATCATTGAGGGAGAGCTTGTCGCCACGCTGGTCCAGGGCAATAATGAGAGGAGTATAGCTGCTAGGAAGACCACAAAGGATGGTTAGCATGAGCACACGCTCCTTGAAAGGGTCCTCAATCGTAGCAAGCTGGTCGGAGAGAGACTTCACCATGTTGATGTAATACATCATGGATCCGGACTCATCCATCTTCACAGTGTGAAAGCGACGACGCAGCTGCATATTCATGAGGATTGAATTGGAGGCATAAGTGAACTCAAGCTTTTTCCAGACCTCCTTTGGCGTGAGGATGCCATGGACGAGGAGTTGTTGCCGTTCGGCGAGGTGGAGGTAGATGGTGGCGAGGGCGTGGTCACGCTTCTCGCGGTAGGTACGGGCCTCGACAGGGGAGAGAGAGCTTTCTGCTGGTTCCTTATCCTTCTCATCCACCTGCTCCAGAGACCCTTCTCCATCAGTACCATCTTCATGTTGTTGCTCCAGTTGAAGAAGTTCTTGCCTTCGAACTTGGCGATGTTGCAGCCGGCCACCATAGAAGCGGATGTCGCCATGGTAGTGCAACGTTCAGCCCACAAACGGCTCTCTCACACAACAGGGTGCAAGGAATGCCTCAAGGATGAGACAAAGCCTTGTTCTAGCTCTGATACCACTGATGGAAACTGAGGCAGCCCTCAGGGAGGTGATCAGGCTCACCAAGAGCCGCCTCGGCAGGACCAACTGTTTGTGAGAGGGAGTCGCAGGTTGCACAGAAAGAAATTACAGAAGCAAATGTATGCTTTCAGAGAATGCGAATGTCTGAATTGACTCTTGAGTAAGAAAGTAAATTAGCACAGCTTTCTAACAAGCCTAAGTACGCCTCAATTGGCATATGGAGCTGGAAGAGCCACTCTGCCAAAGTTCACCTCCTAGCACACTCCTAGTCTAGCAGGATGAGCGGCAGTCACACTTCCACACAAGAGAATTACCATCCCTGCCATGTGCACAACCAATAATCTTGGTGGGGACCTTCCTTGAATCTCCCTGAAGGTCCTTCTGCCGCCTTTCTACCCTGAAGGCCGCTCCAAACCTCCTTGGCCAATAGTTGTGGCCGTCATTGGTGCTGGTAGTGCAGGAGCCATCACTTGAACCGGACCCATCGCCACCAAACCTTGAAAATCCATATCTCCCTCAAACGGACTCCGAATGGAGTTCCGTTAGGTTCTATAGAACCAGCAAAACATCCTTTATTCACTTTTGTGACCTGATGATTTTTATCGAGCAACCCACTTTGGTCACTTTTTCTGGCACCCCATATCTAACAGGCTTGGCACAACACCAACAAAAGGAAAGCAAGAGGGCCGAGAGAGAGATCCCCATCCCTCTCTCGACCCTCCTATCTTTCCTACATGGGGGGGCATGGTATGGATGTGGGCAGGCCTCTTTAGGCGTCCCACTGATCCATCCATCCGCAACCCTATGCACTCTACTCATCCTATTGGAGCTCAGGAGAGCTGATTGAACAATGGTACTAGAAGCGATATGTTTTGGCAGGTTTTGGACCAACAGGGTGTGTGGTCTGGCAGACAAAGCGAGAGTGCGAGCGTGAGCTCCTCTCGACTCTGAGTCTGCTGACGTGGCAAGGAACAGGAACACGTGGAAGATATTGTTCTTTCTAAAGATGGATCCTATGTTGACGATTCCTGCGAGGGCAGTTGGAATGATCAGAGCCGTTGCTGAATCGAGAGGTGGGGTCATTCCGTCGTCGTGAGACAAATGCTTGAGCCAGATCGACGGCCATGAGAAGCTACCGCAGATCCGGACGATCTCGTCCGTGGATCACACCGAGGGCGCTGGGCATCCGCCAACCTCGGTCTGCCAATGATCGGAGATCATCGAGCGGCGTCCAGAAGATCCTGTGACTGAGAACTGGAAAACACAAGGATACCGGACTACATCAACACTTGTACCTTTTCTGCTCCTAGCTAGTACAGACACATAAGTAGCTGTAGCTTTGTATTTTCTACTACTTCGTCTGTGTGAGATCATTTTGAACAAGATTGGTACCGTTGGAAAGCTTGTGAGACGAGTCGTGTAACTGTGCCTTCAGCTCATACTCTTGAATCGCACAGTCAATGACATTACTAAGGCAAGAGTGTCTGTGTATGTATGAGTGGTAACACGTTTGTGTAAACGCGTTTCTGTGTCTTAGAGGTCATCACCAACAATTCAGTAAAGCATCGAAGAGCTGACCCATCAGAGTACTTCATCTGAAGATTCCTAAAGATTCTGTTATGTAAAATTTCAACATTTGGTATCTGAGCAGGTGGCATCTTCAGATCTACGCAACTATGGCGGCAACAATCAAGAATGGAGATCACTTGAAAGTGGCGCCGTTTGACGGCGATGACTACCATACCTTTGCATTCAACATCGAGATGATCTTTCTGAACAAGGGCCTATGGGGAGTCGTTTGCGATCCTCCCACTGACACATTACCTGCAGAAGCGTCACTTGAAGAACAAGTCAGCTGGAAGTGGCATTGCGACCAGGCTTTTTCAATTCTGGCGTTGAATCTAACAGAACGACTCAAGTTCATCATCAGAGAAAACAATCCAACCAACTGTCCAAGGAAAGCTTGGAAGGCCCTGAAGAGTCGCTATGAAAGAACGAGCGATGTTGAACTGGGAAGCCTTTTGACAAAGTTTCACTCTCAACAGATGGAAAAAGGAACGTGTCTGGAAGATCACGTGTCCCATCTCAAACATCTGGACAGCCGCATCTCATCAATGGGAGATGTGATCTCTAAAAGAGTCCTAGTACTAACTCTCTTTCGTGGACTACCTACCAGATTCAAAGACACCATCAACCGACTTCAGACTTTTCAGAAACACGGGAAGACCTTTGATGCTCAACTTGCTGAACTCCGAACAACACTGCAGCAAGCCATTCATGCACAAGGAAGAGCCGCCGGTGGGGCACCTGGTGCTATCGCTGGAGCAGCAGCACCACCACCACCACCACCACCACCACCTGGAAGTCAACCATATTCTCTGACTCTGGAGAAGGTTGTCGAAGAACTAATGATGGTTGAAGAATAATATATCAAAGACAATGGAGGTAAAACTGGCCTTGTGACCAAGTATCAAGGACAAAGGACAAAGAAGTTTGGAGCCTATGGTAACGGCAGTCATGGCTCTCTTACGCATTTCAACAACAGAGATTAACCAACTCCTCACTCACCACGGGGCTTTGTTCCACCAACTGATCGAGTGTGCTGGACGTGCAAGCAAAAGGGACACATTGCAGTGGACTGCCCTAAACAACGTCCAAACTTTGCTCGTCATTATGGTTCTCGCTGACCACATCAAGCAATGCTAACGCCTTACATGTTCACCGTGGCCGCTTTTCTTACAGGGTCTACAAAAGCACAGGAGTTATCAAACGAAGAAGACAACTTTCAGTTGAATCTTGTATCTGAAGGACCAATCCTGTCTAACAAAGACATGTCAGCCACACAGCCAGAGCATTCAACCTATGGCTCAGCAACACAAGATGCAGCACACCACACCCTGGCAAAAGAAGAGTTTGTGACTGAAGAGTTGGCCATGTACTCCATCGACAGTACCCTTCACCTGGCTGCTGGTATTCTAGCATGGATCATGGACTCTGGCTGCACGAAACACATGACCTGCAAGAAGGACTAGTTTATCAACTTCAAGCGTTTTCTGACACCACGAGGAGTTTGCCTTGGTGATGGGAGAACTATCTGTCAGGAATTCTGTCCTGGCTGTGCCCTAGGAGGAGTGGGAGCACCCTCAAGAGGATGCCTGGCCTTCTGTGGAGCACGCTGACGCTACTTCAGTTGCCAATGCAAACCAAGGTGGAAGAGTGTGGAGTCCAAGGATCACAGTCAAGAATGGGCAGAAATGAGCCGCAAGCAGTTGCACTCGATCGAAGTGAGAATTGTTATTCTTTTCAGTGAGATTACATCAGATTCTTATAGCCTATGATCAGAGCTTTTCAATGCATCCAAGCACGCCCAAAACGGAGCAGTATAGCCCCTGCTATGGCCATCAAAGTAACCCATGGTGGAGCCGCCCACCATGCCCACGAACGGGAGTGACGGAAGGCGCTTCGACGGTGGCTTGTCGAAGCGCCCTTCCTGGCACTCCAACGTGGGGGGAAGTTCGCCCTGGTCTAGGAGACCATCTACATCCCTTCCTTCATGGCCATGGTGCCTTTGGAGCCCGTTGGACCTGAACTCGGACCACCGCGGTGGAATTATCCCGTCATCCATGACGGAGACCCAGATTCCACACGCCGACCACCCGACCTTCGGGCGGGGCTATCT